>JARQOC010000143.1:0-137547 GCA_033576535.1 Allobates femoralis | reverse complement strand
TTGAAAAATTTTGCTGACATCCTGACACCTTATTTAACTAGACTTCTTAATTCGGCCTCCATGTCATCCCTTCTTCCTGCAGAAATGCAGGAAGCATTAATTACAGTCATTCCCAAGGATAAAGGGAATGCCCTAAATGTCAGAGATTATAGGCCCATTTCGCTCTTAAACACTGATGCTAAAATTATAGCCAAAGTTGTTGTTAATAGATTATCTAAGTATACAACTCGCTTAATTCATACTGACCAAACGGGTTTTGTCAGTGGCAGAAGTACTATGGATGCCACGAGAAGATTATTCCATATTATATCATATGTAGAAATTTCCTAGAATTGCAGCTACCACTCTTGAAAAACATAAATTACATGGAGGTTTAGGTATCCTCAATCTTAGCGCCTATTATCTAGCTATCAATACTCAAATTAGTTCACGATGGTGGAGTACTGAATACTCACCATCCTGGGTAAATATAGAACGATCCATCATGAAGCAACAGAATCCTGCATTGTTTATTGTTTTATACCTCCTTAGTCCAAAAAATAGACTTCCCCTAGAAACCCCACTTAAGCCCACTATCAAGGCTTGGAGGACGTTTAATCAGATTTCTAAAACCATCTTCTCTCCAGTTTCTCCTGTCTGGCTCCCAATAGATATTTTTTCCTGGTTGTGTCCATCTCTTAATTTGACTACCTGGAAGAGTAGGAATATGAAGTACCGTATATACTCGCGTATAAGCCGAGTTTTTCAGCCCAAAAATTGGGCTGAAAAGTACCCCCCTCGGCTTATACGCGAGTCATTCCGGGGGCTGCTGTATACAGCGGTATAAAGCAGCCCCCGCATCCCCAGTAATGCAGGGCCCCCCCCCTCATGCTCCGGTCACCTGTAAAGCAAGTTATACTTATCAGTGCCCGCTGCCGTCCGCGCCCGCCGCTGCCGACATGCGATCCTCCATCTTCATGCATCTTCTTCCTGCTTCTGTGCGCGTCGCAGGCAATGACGTCATTACCGGCGACGCGCACAGGAAACAGGAAGAAGATGCATGAAGACGGAGGATCGGGATGTCGGCAGATGCGGGCGCGGACGGCAGCGGGCACTGATAAGTATAATTTGCTTTACAGGTGACCGGAGCATGAGGGGGGGGCCCTGCATTACTGGGGCTGCCTGTATACTACCACTGGGGCTGCTGTATATAGGGGCCCTGCATTACTGGGGCTGCAATACCACTGGGGCTGCTGTATATAGGGGCCCTGCATTACTGGGGCTGCAATACCACTGGGGCTGCTGTATATAGGGGCTGCAATACCACTGGGGCTGCAATACCACTGGGGCTGCTGTATATAGGGGCCCTGCATTACTGGGGCTGCAATACCACTGGGGCTGCTGTATATAGGGGCTGCAATACCACTGGGGCTGCAATACCACTGGGGCTGCTGTATATAGGGGCCCTGCATTACTGGGGCTGCAATACCACTGGGGCTGCTGTATATAGGGGCTGCAATACCACTGGGGCTGCAATACCACTGGGGCTGCTGTATATAGGGGCTGCAATACCACTGGGGCTGCAATACCACTGGGGCTGCTGTATATAGGGGCTGCAATACCACTGGGGCTGCAATACCACTGGGGCTGCTGTATATAGGGGCCCTGCATTACTGGGGCTGCAATACCACTGGGGCTGCTGTATATAGGGGCTGCAATACCACTGGGGCTGCAATACCACTGGGGCTGCTGTATATAGGGGCTGCAATACCACTGGGGCTGCAATACCACTGGGGCTGCTGTATATAGGGGCTGCAATACCACTGGGGCTGCAATACCACTGGGGCTGCTGTATATAGGGGCCCTGCATTACTGGGGCTGCAATACCACTGGGGCTGCTGTATATAGGGGCTGCAATACCACTGGGGCTGCAATACCACTGGGGCTGCTGTATATAGGGGCCCTGCATTACTGGGGCTGCAATACCACTGGGGCTGCTGTATATAGGGGCTGCAATACCACTGGGGCTGCAATACCACTGGGGCTGCTGTATATAGGGGCCCTGCATTACTGGGGCTGCAATACCACTGGGGCTGCTGTATATAGGGGCTGCAATACCACTGGGGCTGCAATACCACTGGGGCTGCTGTATATAGGGGCTGCAATACCACTGGGGCTGCAATACCACTGGGGCTGCTTTATATAGGGGCTGCAATACCACTGGGGCTGCAATACCACTGGGACTGCTGTATATAGGGGCTGCTGTATACACCACTGGGGCTGCAATACCACTGGGGCTGCTGTATATAGGGGCTGCAATACCACTGGGGCTGCTGTATATCCCACTGGGGGCTGCTGTATATAGGGGCTGCTGTATACACCACTGGGGCTGCAATACCACTGGGGCTGCTGTATATAGGGGCTGCAATACCACTGGGGCTGCTGTATATACCACTGGGGCCTGCTGTATATCATACTGCTGGGGCCTGTATACCACTGCTGGGGGCTGTATACCTGTGCTGGGGTCCACCCTCGGCTTATACGCGAGTCAATAGATTTTCCCAGGTTTTGGGGGCAAAAGTAGGGGGGTCGGCTTATACACGGGTCGGCTTATACACGAGTATATACGGTATGTGTCTGACGTGTTTGATGGTGAGAGGTTAGCCTCTTTTGAGGTTGTCTCTTCTGGTTTCAGCCTACCTGAATCTGACAGACCTACTTGGACTTTACTGCATGAGACTTTAAACAACCCACGTCTAGATTTTACACTACCTAACAATATTGACCTCCTACTTCGTCACACTGGAAGCCAACTTGTGTGGAAAACTAATAATATCTATAAAACATTTAATAAGGATGTGACTTTTAATAATTCTAGATTCTATACAGTATGGGATCACCAACTTGACATCCATAATCATACTTTACATAACCAGTTGCCTATCATTTTAAAAAATATTTACTCCTCTGTCCCCTGCTCAGCACTTCTGGAAACTCAATAAAGTATATACCAAGTGGTATTTTACACCTTTAAAACTGCATAAGATAGACCCTACTGTTTCTAATTTATGTTGGAGAAAATGTGGACTAGTGGGATCTGTCCGTCATATTTTTTGGTCATGCTCAAAGTTACGTTCCTTTTGGTTAGATGTCCAGTCCCTGATCAATTTAGTTTTAGACTTAGACATAGTCTTAACTTTTGACTCTGCTGTATTGTTGATTGGGATATGCGATCTCCCAAAATGTAAAAGATTCTTAGCCTTACATATCCTATTAGTAGCTAAAAATCTTATCGCCTATAGGTGGAGGAGTGATTGTGTTCCAGCCATAGAGGACTTTATGGATTGCATAGCATTGCACAACTCATTTGAATTCATGTATGCTCTTAGAGAGGGTATGTATGCTAGATTGAAGTACATGACGAAATGGGCGAGTTGGGTTCGAATGTATATACCGACTCTTACATTTCATCTGCCCTAATTTAGCCTGAATTTCTCCATTTATCATTTTGATTGTACTTAGTTTGCTAAGAGCTATTTAGTTGTTGTTTTTTTTTTTTAGATACTCATAATCGTTGTGTCAGTTGTAAATATTTGGTTAATTTATTTCTTTTACTTATGTCTTTTGTCTTTATTGTTTTTCTCTTATATTATTTATTTCTTCTCTGAATTTGTATACTATGCATTCATTATATTTATAATTTATGTATATGTTGAAATTCTTTCATCTCAACTTACTTTTGTTGTTTCCTTGTTGACTAATAAATATATCTTTAAATAATAGCAAAAAATGTGCCATACCATATTTCAATCGGTGTACCCAGTGTCTGTGAGCAGGGGTTTACCCAGCGGGGGGCAGGGGCAGCATGCTCCTGCATTGAAGATACAGTGCTCGAAGTCTGGCGAGACGTCACAAATCTCACGAGACTTCAGGCACTGTGTATCTTCAATGGAGCATGGTGACCACTCCACTGCGTAGGTGCAAGTATGCCTGTCAATCAGCAGCCGTCCACAGCAGGGGCAGCATTTTTGAAACAGCAGGGAGGGTTTTGCAGGTAGGGGGCAGCGAGGACCCAAATACACCAGACCAGAGAGCAAACCTCCCGGACCTTTTTAGATGCAGTGCGGGAGACAATAGAAGCTCATTTCTCAGGTATGAGGGGGACATCTGGGCACACAGTGGGGTTATAAGAACCCCAATTACTTAATGTTAAAGCTGGTGGGCACAGATTAGAATGCCCAAAGTGGGTGACAGGTTCCCTTTAACTTTAACTTATAAAGTGCTATAATTACATATTATTTTATTAAAATTTTTGGTTCATTCACCTTTCCTGTTCTAAAATGTTACCACCTGAACAACCATGGCTTGCAGCCCTAGTTTTGATCCTGGGTATGCGTATGTCTGTAAGTTTCCTGTAACCTGTGTCTTAAGAATAAATCCATTTTCGTCTATTGAGGATGGAGTCCGGTGTTCCTGCTGAGCATCTACTACACTGTGCTCATACTACTATTCTGAGCTAACACCACTCAGCTTTGGTCCACTCCTGCGGTGCATGCGTGTCTCAGCTCCAGTATATTCTGGGTGTGCAGGCATTATTCTGCTGTGCTCGCACTGCTGGGCTCCAGTCTGCTTCTGTGGTATACCATGTTGTGCAGCTTTGGTCCTCTCCTGCGGTGCTCACACCACACCGCTTGAGTTCCTTTCCAGGTTGTGTCCAAAGTCCGGAGCCTGATGACCCCTGCCTGGTCCCTGGAGCTTGACGACCGCTGCCTGGTGTCCCCGATGTCCTGTTGGTGTCCCTGATGACCGCAGTCCAGTGTCCCTGATATCCTGTCCAGTGTCCCTGATGACCACTTCCTGGTGTCCAGAGCCTCATGACTGCTGCCTGGTGCCTGGAGCTCATGTCCAATGTCTGGAGCCTGATAACTCCTGTCTGGTGACTGGAGTCTGATGACCGAGGTCCGTCCAATGTCCCTGATGTCCTGCCTGTGTCTTGACGTTTCCTGCCTGGAGCCGTGTCTGACGTCTGGAGTTCCAACATCCTGCCTTTGTTCTAGATGTCCTGCCTATTTCCAGGTGTCCAGTCCGGGGTCCTGGTGGTCCAGCCCATGTTTCAGAGTTGGTCCTGCTCATTTTCCTGGACGGGCTCCTCCTCCGTGTTTCTGGGGAGTCTCCAGCCTTGTTTCCTGGTGATGGCTCTGCCTCTGTATCCTGTGTCCTAAGCTGCCAAGTCAGTGTTCCAGGACCTGTGCTGTCCATGTCCTGCCTGCATCCCGACGTCCGGTCTGTTCCCTGGGCTCCTTCCAGTGATGACTAGTGATGGGCGAATCCTAAATTACTCGGAATCGCTTGACTCTAGCGAGTCCGAGCCCGGGACTCGCTACTCGTTGCGAGTCTAGCGAGTCCAATGTTAATGAATGGGGAAGCGAGTAATAGCGAGTAGTGTGAGATTTACAAATCGCAGATGTGTCTCGGAAGCTTCAGCCTGAAGCAATCCTAGTTTTGTCATTTATTTGCATTGGACTCGTTTACTTTGCAACTGTAATCGCTGGGAAACTCGCACAGATAAGAGTCCTGTCTGCTCTGTGTACAGGCTGCCACAGCTCCAGGGTCCTAGAGCCTGCCTGCTGCCTGATGTAGCAGTGCTGAGATTGTTCTCAGTCTGCTCATTCCCTGTGCATAGACATCTATATCTATGCACAGGGATGAGCAGAGAGGACATCGCGTTTTGGACTGCGTCGGACGGAAGAGGATTTTTTTAATTAAAGATGGAGTCCCTAATGGCTTTTTTTTAAATTTCTAATAAAAAATTTTCTCTGTGTTGTGTTTTTTTAAAAAAAATTTAATAGAAATTCATGGCGGTCATGTCTAATATTGGCGTGACCGCCATAAATTTCGGGCTTAGGGCCAGCTGATAATACAAAGCTGGCCCTAACCTCTTTATTACCCAGCGTGCTACCGCCACCAGGGCTGCTGGAAGAGCGGGGTTCAGCGCCAGAGGATGGCGCTTCAATGAACGCGCCATCTTCTGGGGCGGCTGCGGGCTGCAATTTGCAGCGGGGGGTGCCCAGAAAGCTTGGGCATCCCTGCGCTGCGGATTCCAGCCCCCAGCTGCTTAGCTGTACCTGGCTAGAAATAGAAATTGCGCGGAGCCCCACGCATTTTTTTTAAATTATTTCATGAAATTCTGAGATTCTGACTCTGAGACTCTGAGATTCTGACTCTGACTCTGAGACTCTGAGATTCTGACTCTGACTCTGACTCTCTGAGATTCTGACTCTGACTCTGACTCTCTGAGACTCTGAGATTCTGACTCTGACTCTCTGAGACTCTGAGACTCTGAGATTCTGAGACTCTGAGATTCTGAGATTCTGACTCTGATTCTCTGAGATTCTGACTCTGACTCTCTGAGATTCTGACTCTGACTCTCTGAGATTCTGACTCTGACTCTGAGACTCTGAGATTCTGAGACTCTGAGATTCTGAGACTCTGAGATTCTGAGATTCTGACTCTGACTCTGACTCTCTGAGATTCTGACTCTGACTCTCTGAGACTCTGAGACTCTGAGATTCTGAGACTCTGAGATTCTGAGATTCTGACTCTGATTCTCTGAGATTCTGACTCTGACTCTCTGAGATTCTGACTCTGACTCTCTGAGATTCTGACTCTGACTCTGAGATTCTGAGACTCTGAGATTCTGAGATTCTGACTCTGACTCTCTGAGATTCTGACTCTGACTCTTTGAGATTCTGACTCTGACTCTCTGAGATTCTGACTCTGAGACTCTGAGATTCCGACTCTGACTCTGAGACTCTGAGATTCTGACTCTGACTCTGACTCTCTGAGATTCTGACTCTGACTCTGACTCTCTGAGATTATGACTCTGACTCTCTGAGATTCTGACTCTGACTCTCTGAGACTCTGAGATTCTGAGACTCTGAGATTCTGACTCTGACTCTCTGAGATTCTGACTCTGACTTTCTGAGATTCTGACTCTGACTCTCTGAGATTCTGACTCTGACTCTGAGACTCTGAGATTCTGAGACTCTGAGATTCTGAGACTCTGAGATTCTGAGATTCTGACTCTGACTCTGACTCTCTGAGATTCTGACTCTGACTCTGACTCTCTGAGACTCTGAGACTCTGAGATTCTGAGATTCTGACTCTGACTCTCTGAGATTCTGACTCTGACTCTCTGAGATTCTGACTCTGACTCTCTGAGATTCTGACTCTGACTCTCTGAGATTCTGACTCTGACTCTGAGATTCTGAGACTCTGAGATTCTGAGATTCTGACTCTGACTCTCTGAGATTCTGACTCTGACTCTCTGAGATTCTGACTATGACTCTCTGAGATTCTGACTCTGAGACTCTGAGATTCCGACTCTGACTCTGAGACTCTGAGATTCTGACTCTGACTCTGACTCTCAGATTCTGACTCTGACTCTCTGAGATTCTGACTCTGACTCTCTGAGACTCTGAGATTCTGAGACTCTGAGATTCTGACTCTGACTCTCTGAGATTCTGACTCTGACTCTCTGAGATTCTGACTCTGACTCTCTGAGATTCTGACTCTGACTCTCTGAGATTCTGACTCTGACTCTGAGACTCTGAGATTCTGAGACTCTGAGATTCTGAGATTCTGACTCTGACTCTGACTCTCTGAGATTCTGACTCTGACTCTGACTCTCTGAGACTCTGAGACTCTGAGATTCTGAGACTCTGAGATTCTGAGATTCTGACTCTGATTCTCTGAGATTCTGACTCTGACTCTGAGATTCTGACTCTGACTCTGTGAGATTCTGACTCTGACTCTCTGAGATTCTGACTCTGACTCTGAGATTCTGAGATTCTGAGACTCTGAGATTCTGAGATTCTGACTCTGACTCTCTGAGATTCTGACTCTGACTCTCTGAGATTCTGACTCTGACTCTCTGAGATTCTGACTCTGACTCTCTGAGATTCTGACTCTGAGACTCTGAGATTCTGACTCTGACTCTGAGACTCTGAGATTCTGACTCTGACTCTCTGAGATTCTGACTCTGACTCTGACTCTCTGAGATTCTGACTCTGACTCTCTGAGATTCTGACTCTGACTCTGACTCTCTGAGACTCTGAGATTCTGAGACTCTGAGATTCTGAGATTCTGACTCTGACTCTCTGAGATTCTGACTCTGACTCTCTGAGATTCTGACTCTGACTCTGAGACTCTGAGATTCTGAGACTCTAAGATTCTGAGATTCTGACTCTGACTCTCTGAGATTCTGACTCTGACTCTCTGAGATTCTGACTCTGACTCTCTGAGATTCTGACTCTGACTCTGACTCTCTGAGATTCTGACTCTGACTATGACTCTCTGAGACTCTGAGATTCTGAGACTCTGAGATTCTGAGATTCTGACTCTGACTCTCTGAGATTCTGACTCTGACTCTGAGACTCTGAGATTCTGACTCTGACTCTCTGAGATTCTGACTCTGACTCTCTGAGATTCTGACTCTGACTCTGACTCTGACTCTCTGAGACTCTGAGATTCTGAGACTCTGAGATTCTGAGATTCTGACTCTGACTCTCTGAGATTCTGACTCTGACTCCGAGACTCTGAGATTCTGACTCTGACTCTCTGAGATTCTGACTCTGACTCTCTGAGATTCTGACTCTGACTCTCTGAGATTCTGACTCTGACTCTGAGATTCTGAGATTCTGACTCTGACTCTCTGAGATTCTGACTCTGACTCTCTGAGATTCTGACTCTAACTCTCTGAGATTCTGACTCTGACTCTGAGATTCTGACTCTGAGACTCTGAGATTCTGACTCTGAGACTCTGAGATTCTGACTCTGACTCTGACTCTCTGAGATTCTGACTCTGACTCAGACTCTCTGAGATTCTGACTCTGACTCTCTGAGATTCTGACTCTGACTCTGACTCTCTGAGACTCTGAGATTCTGAGACTCTGAGATTCTGAGATTCTGACTCTGACTCTCTGAGATTCTGACTCTGACTCTGAGACTCTGAGATTCTGAGACTCTAAGATTCTGAGATTCTGACTCTGACTCTCTGAGATTCTGACTCTGACTCTCTGAGATTCTGACTCTGACTCTCTGAGATTCTGACTCTGACTCTGAGACTCTGAGATTCTGACTCTGACTCTGACTCTCTGAGATTCTGACTCTGACTCTCTGAGATTCTGACTCTGACTCTCTGAGATTCTGACTCTGACTCTGACTCTCTGAGACTCTGAGATTCTGACTCTGACTCTCTGAGATTCTGACTCTGACTCTCTGAGATTCTGACTCTGACTCTCTGAGATTCTGACTCTGACTCTGAGACTCTGAGATTCTGAGACTCTGACTCTGACTCTCTGAGATTCTGACTCTGACTCTCTGAGATTCTGACTCTGACTCTGACTCTCTGAGATTCTGACTCTGACTCTCTGAGATTCTGACTCTGACTCTGACTCTCTGAGATTCTGACTCTGACTCTCTGAGATTCTGACTCTGACTCTGAGACTCTGACTCTGAGACTCTGACTCTGAGACTCTGAAATTCATGAAATAATAAAAAAAAAATGTGTGGGGCTCCGCGCAATTTCTATGTCTAGCCAGGTACAGCTAAGCAGCTGGGGGCTGGAATCCGCAGCGCAGGGATGCCCAAGCTTTCTGGGCACCCCCCGTTGCAAATTGCAGCCCGCAGCCGCCCCAGAAGATGGCGTGTTCATTGAAGCACCATCCTTTGGCGCTGAACCCCGCTCTTCCAGCGGCCCTGGTGGCGGTGGCACGCTGGGTAATAAAGGGGTTAATACCAGCTTTGTTATACAAGCTGGTATTAAGCCCGAGATTCTTAATGTCAGGCCACGTTTGACCCAGCCACTAAGAATCTCCAATAAAGGGTTAAAAAAACACAGAGAAAATTTTTTATTTGAAATTAAAAAAAAGCCATTAGGGACTCCATCTTTAATTAAAAAAATCCTCTTCAGTCCGACGTAGTCCAAAACGCGATGTCCTCTCTGCTACATCCCCTGTGCATAGATATAGATGTCTATGCACAGGGAATGAGCAGACTGAGAACAATCTCAGCACTGCTACATCATGTCTGTGAGCAGGCGGGCTCTAGGACCCTGGAGCTGCACAGAGAAGACAGCTGGACTCGGCTCGCAAAGAAACAGCAGTTACTTTGCGAGTTTCCCTGCTATCACTGGCACAGTAGCCGAGTCTAATGCAAACAATGGCAATCCTAGTTTTGTCAGCGTTTGCCAATGATTTGCATTGGACTCGTGCGAGTAAACGCTGGGAAACTCGCAGAGTACCGAGTCCTGCGAGTCCCTTACTACTCGCCAAGTAACGAGTCCTAGCGAGTAGATTCGCCCATCCCTAGTGATGACGTCTATTTGAGGTTGTTGTCAGATGTTCTCCTGCTGAGCCAGGGCTACACCTGAGGTCAGATGACCCTAGACTGCATCAACCCAAGATGATCTCTTACCATCGCCAGACGTCCGTCTACCTGAGATGTCCCCCATGCTTGATGTGCAGAATCAGGAGGCTGGCATTGTATTGTCCTGTTACCGTGTATCTTGTAACGTGACTTTGTCTAGTAAATTTCCTCATACCTGAAGTGTGCGGTGACATCTAGTCCTGCATGTTACCACCTTTCCCACATGTTCAGCTTCCACAGACCTGGGTCGCTGCCCTGCCCTAGTCTGGGCAGGCCTGGGTCTCCCCTGTGATCCATTGGGTCCACATACTAAACCATCTGGGACGCAGGCTCCATGTGGGAGCGCAAACCAAACTAAGCCCTGAGCCAGAGTTCTGTTACAGCTGGGTCTGTGTATCCTAACATAAGTAATCATAGTGAGTTATAGGTCTGCCCCATTTAGTTATGGTTTATGCGTTTTGTCTTGCACCTGGTAAAATCTTAATCATGGCCCTATGACTGACAATAAACAATCACAATGGTATGCTATTCCATTTTTCATAGTCATACTTAGACAAGGATAGCAGCTTTGGACAGTCATTTTTTTTTTTTTTTTTTTTTAATGCTCCCTGGAACAATCAGAGAACAGCAAGTGGGAAGCACACAAAGGCAAAGGGGATGATTCTGTCAGTAGCAAGGCTATCAGCAGGACTACCAGCATGACCATAAATACAATTACATATGTTTTTATCTGCAACTGCAATAGTTTACAAAACAGGATAATAAAATTAAGCTTCGTAGGGGGAACTGGGAAAACAGGCTTTAGAGTGAGCTTTTATTAACATTCTTGCTTTATGGGGAAGCTCTGAAATCCATCTCTGTGGGTTGACTGTGAAAATGTTTAGTTTCCTCATTTAATTGCTATGCAACCAGTATTGATATGGGGACAGAACCCCATTAAGTAACTTCCCTATCCACATTTGTTTGCAGGGCAATTGTCTTGCACTTACCCCTATTTTGTTTCAATTTGCAGCTGTCTAGCCCTTACTATGACCACTTTATAGCTATTTTTCAGCAAAAGATGTTTGGGTCCCCATTGTCTTGTGTTGGGTTTGTTGTTCAGGGTCAAGTTCAGGTTAAGTCCGGCTGCCAAACCGAACTTTGTGTTAATTATGGCCGAACCCCTAAAACTCAAACATCCATGGGTCTGCTCATCACTAAACACAAACTCTGACTTTGAACTCCTGAATAACTCACTCCTTTCTTTAAGCCAGGGGTGGGGAACTCCAGTCCTCGAGGGCCGCAATCAGTGCAGGTTTTCAGGATTTCCTTAGTATTGCACAGGTGATAACATAATCACTTGCACTGGTGATGATTCCAATCCCTGTGCAATACTAAGGAAATCGTGAAAACCTGCACTGATTGCGGCTCTCGAGGACTGGAGTTCCCCACCCCTGCTTTAAGCAACCCTCTTGTCTTCCTATTTAACTCACCAGTCTGAGTCAGCTTTACCCATTTAGCCCACCAGTGCCTGATTACATACAGGTCAATCAACACATTCAAACACATTGGAAACAGTACATTATATTACCAAACTTCACATTGTCTTCAAGGTGATGAGGCAAGCACTTATAACTCCTTACAATAAGAGCAATAATCACTCCGTACAATATATAAAAAAAATTGCTTTACGTATTAACAAATAAGATACAAACAATAATGGAATAGATGCATACACATATAAGAATCGAATGTGTCTGTTTTTCACAGATGACTACTTCCTCCGACTACAGATCCACTCTTCCTTTGGCATCAAAATGTTTCTGTTCTGGATCTAATTATACCTCACTAACAACACATTTAGCACATCCTATTGCTATTCTACTTCATCATCCCTCTCTCTGTTGCTGTCCCTCAAGTCTCTGACCTGGGAGCCCTATTGTTCTTCATCTATATCTTTGACCTGGGACAACCAAAGTCCCATAGCTTATAGTACCAGCTATACACTGATGATATTCAAATGTACATCTGTAGCCTATATGTCACCTCTTTGCAGTTTAGATTCCATGAGTGTCTATTAGGTATATTATCATGCTTTCTAAAACTCAATGCAAATAAACTCATCATTATTCCTCCATCTGATTTTACTCTCTATCTGATCTATCACAGTAAATATCATGCTTTCCTCTGTATCACAAATCCACTGTGAGGTAGCGTACGCCTGGAGGTTGGCTTGGCAGCATACATGACACCAACAAACATGTTTAACATAACATCAACAGCGGTTTATTTATTTTTTTGGCATAAACCTGCTTATTACTCACATATCATACAACGTAAATCATACAGTTTACAGGTCATATACTATTCACATGTCATACAACCATTAAACACAGTTCACATTTGTTATGTCCAGAGCCCTAATGACAGCTCTATTGAGGATCAGGAGCACTAACTGTAGCTCCTTTGGTGGTTACGGCCACCTAGCAGTATATATACTTTACACGTTATACACATTATCCATACTCAGCAGAACATTAAGGCATCCCTTACCGACTCTTACAGACCCAGTCTGGTTCTAAACGGTGCATATACCCGCCTGACATTCATACATTGTACATATCCCCACCTTATGGAACACCAGAGACTATACCAGTCTCTCACATACTTTGTACGTGACGCCGGTCAGAACCAAGCCCAGAGCCGGGTCCAGCCACCTGAGCTCCAGGGCAAGCCAGGCATCCTCGAGGACTCCTCAGCATGTGTCTTCCAGGTTGCCAGCCACTTCAAAGTCTGCCGTTACATGCCTAGACCTCCAGGACAGTGGCTGCACCAAACACGCCATCGTGAGCTCCACCAGGCTCAGCCAGTCTTCCCACCTACAGGTGCTGCAAACCCTCAGCCCTCTGACCTCATGGTTCCACTCAGTCAACGGGACCCTCTCTAGTTCGGTCCCAATGGCGGTTACAGCCGCCTGGCCTCAGAGACATCCTCAGTCTCACCCGTGCTACACAGTATTCAGTTCACTGTGCCCTCAAGGCATCTCCAGACTCTCACATGGCACACATACACAGTTCGGAATGGACTTCAGCCTTCTCAGGGCCAGACCAGGCTCTGAGCTACCTGAGCTACCGGGCAGTCAAAGCATCCAAGCCCCACCAACACAGACAGAGATCCCGGAAGCCAGCCTCACCAACATGGTCAGAGTGAGCCCCCTACAAATTCAGCTAGGACCCCCATACACTCAGGTGCTCTACTAACCTCTTGGTCTGGCCACAGGCTTCATACGGCTCACACGGCTCAGAGGGACCCGCGTCTCTGGCAGGGACAGCCAGGCATACTGCCTCATTCCCGAAAGGGGACCGGACCCCTCTGAGACCCCTCTCCCTCAGGAGCGGCATTCAAACTGTGCACCGCTTCTCTCATTGGTCGCTGCGTTCAGCGCCGACCAATCAGAATAGCGGCGTGCGCCATGGCACCATATTTCAAATACTGAGTACAGTGTATTTGAAATATGGTACCATGGCGCATGCCGCTATCCTGATTGGTTGGCGCTGAACGCGGCGACCAAGGAGAGAAGCTGCATTCAAACCGCGCGCCAAGCCGCAGTACTCTTCTGATTGGTCGCCGCAGCGACCAATCAGAGAAGTAGCGCAGGTTGGCTTGCGGTTTGAATGCAAACCCCATTCTTGAAGCCTCCTCCATCCCCTCAGCCTCCTCGGTCCTCTCAGCCTCCTCCATCCCCTCAGCTTCCCCATCCTCACAGCCTCCTCCATCCTCACAGCTTCCTCCATCCCCTCAGTCTCCCCATACTCACAGCCTCCTCCATCACCTCAGCCTCCTCCATCATCACAGCCTCCTCCATCCTCACAGCCTACTCCATTCCCTCAGCCTTCCCATCCTCACAACCTCCTCCATCCCCTCAGCCTCCTGCATCCATTCAGCCTCCTCCATCCACACAGCCTCCTCCATCCTCACTGCCTCCTCCATCCTCACTGCCTCCCCATCCTCACAGCCTCCTCCATTCTCACAGCCTCCCCATCCTCACAGCCTCCCCATCCCTTCAGCCTCCTCCATCCCCTCAGCCTCCTCCATCCTCACAGCATCCTCCAACCCCTCAGCCTCCCCATCCTCACAACCTCCTCCATCCTCACAGCCTCCCCATCCCCTCAGCCTCCTCCATCCCCTCAGCCTCCTCCATCCTCACAGCATCCTACAACCCCTCAGCCTCCCCATCCTCACAGCCTCCTCCATCCTCTCATCCTCCTCCACCCTCAGAGCCTCCTCCAACCCCTCAGCCTCCCCATCCTCACAGCCTCCTCCACCCTCACAGACTCCCCATCCTCACAGCCTCCCCATCCTTTCAGCCTTCTCCATCCCCTCAGCCTTCTCCATACTCACAGTCTCCTCCATCCTCACAGCCTCCTCATTCTCACTCCTTACTCCTGTCTATTAGGTCTGTCATTCAGTATGACACAGTTTACTCCTGTCTACAAGGTCTGTCAGTCAGTGTGATAAACTTCACTCCTGTCTACAAGGCTGTCAGTCGGTGTGGACGAACTTCACTCCTGTATACAAGGCTGTCAGTCAGTGTGACACAGTTCACTCCTGTCTTCAAGGCTGTCAATCAGTGTCACGAACTTCACTCCTGTCTACAAGGCTGTCAGTCAGTGTGAAGAACTTTACTCCTGTCTATAAGGCTGTCAGTCAGTGTGACGCACTTCACTCCTGTATATAAGGCTGTCAGTCAGTGTGACGAAAATCACTCCTGTCTACAACGCTTTCAGTCAGTGTGACGCATTTCACTCCTGTTTACAAGGTATTCTAAAATACCCGATGTGTTAGAATCGGGCCACCATCTAGTAAAGACATAAATGTATTTATAGTGCATCGTTTCAAGTAACAGAAACCCAGATCTTTCACCTGCAAGGTCACAGCACCGGTACTATTTTATCCAAATTTGGGGCTAGTGCAGATTCATAGCTCTTAAGTAGAATTTCAAATGGCTTTGAAATGATCCTATAACATTTTCTAAAATATTAATGCTGAAGACTTCAATGCACCCGTTTGTAACCAATTTATTATAGCCTTTCCACATTGAGCTCATCAATTTCCCATTACTTGGCTCCTTTTGCAATAACAAATAATGAATTTAAATGGTGAGATCACATAAATAAGCAATTTTCTACCTTTGCCCTAAAATAGATTGGTTGCTTAACTCAGTGATGAGTTGCTTTATTCCACTTTTTAATTATTACGTTTCATAATGAAAATTTGAAATGGAATCCCTTTAACTCCAAAAGTTTGATATATGGCATTTAAAGGCTGCATTCACACATTGCGTATTTTGCTGCGCTTTTTTACGCGCGCTTTTCAAAATACGCAATGTGCCTTTTGTCTGCCAGCATAGTGAATGTGAAATTCACTTTGCAGTGCAGACATTGCGCAAAAATACGCAGTGCGTTTTCAGGGAGAAGGCGCAGCTGCGTAAAGAATTGATATGTCAATTCTTTACGCAGCTGCTCCTGCGTTTTCCCCCTCTGATGTCACAGAGGGGAGGAAGAATCCTGCTTCCTCCTCCCCTCTGTGACATGTATGACCGCCCATTAGATTTCACAGTGTATTAATATACACTGCGAAATCTAAATTAAACAAAAGCAAGTGTATGAAAAATAAAAAAAAACAGAATACTTCACCTCTCCGACGCCTTTTCCGGCAATCCGACGCTGTCCGGTATCCAGTTCCAAGTGAGATGTCTTCTGCCAGGACCTGTGGTGACGTCAGAGGGGCGTTCCCGGGCACTCGCGGTCATGTGATACATATCACATGACAGCGATCAGCCAATCAGCGCCGGGAACGCCCCTCTGACGTCACCACAGGTCATGGCAGAAGACATCCCACTTGGAACCGGATACCGGATAGCGTCGGATTGCCGGAAAAGGCGTCGGAGAGGTGAAGTATTCTGTTTTTTTTATTTTTCATACAATTGCCTTTCTTTAATTTAGATTTCGCAGTGTATATTAATACACTGCGAAATCTAATGGAGCTGTCACAGGGGGGAGGAGGAAGCAGGATTCTTCCTCCCCTCTGTGACATCACTGCGCTTTCTGGAGTAAAGAAAGCGCAGTGTGTGAAAGCCCCTGCGTATTTTGTTGCGCTTTTTTGCGCGGCCGAAAAACGCGGCAAAAAGCGCGCGCAAAAAAGCGCAGCAAAATGTGCAAATGTGTGAACGCAGCCTAAAGCTAAACGGTTTAAAAAAAAGTCTTGTCATAAAGGACTAGGGCCCCCAATTGATCAAATTGTATACACCAGAATCTGGAGTAAAACACTTTGGAAAGTTTCAAAAAATTTTGATTAGCATGAGGTTGGCCAAATGTTTTGCATCTTTTGGCATTTTCATGCCAGTCTTGGCCAGCTCTGCCAGAATGGTTGTAGCTGGGACAGAGGGTGAGATGGGGACATAAAAGGGCTTGCAACACCTGTTCATTTAATTCACAACTCGTTGTAGTGAACCCTTATTGAAGTAAGATTTCTGGCAAAGCGTATGATGACACATGCCACTTGTAAGATGCTCCTGATTCAGTAAAGGCCCCGTTGCACGGCACGACATCATTACCGAAGTCACTGATACGTCACGGGTATGAAGTCATTCCAGCGACATCGTTAGGACGTCGTTGCATGTAACACCGAGATTCAACTACAATAAGTCGTTGGATCGCTGATCGCAGGTTTCAGAACATGCTCTCAAACACACATTCAACGATCAGCCAACCTGCTATATCTTTGTGTGTGACACCACAATAACGATGTCGTTTACGACTTCGCCCATTCACAGCAATGAGCAGGGATCGTCGCTGGGTTGTGCGAACGATACCTGCTCACAACATCGTTTGTAAGTCGTCCATGATATCTAGACGTGTGACATCTCACCAACGTTTTCAAAACGATGGCGGAAACGACCGCACCCACGAGATCATTGCCAACATCGTTCCAACGTTGTGTCGTGTAACGGTACCTTAAGAGGCATTTGTTTCTTTATAAATTAGATGCCACTGACTTTACCACACTTCCTCATCAAAATTGGCATGAGTAAAGTCGGTTTTGATGAATCAGGGCATAGGTACAGTAGGTATAATCATTTAAGAAATTTCTCTGGTTCAAAAGTGTTAATAGCATAATTCGTGATAAACTGCACACAATATTAAATATATCACTTAGCCTTAATAGGGCAGGTATTCAGTACTTATGGTGAAAATGTTGCGGTTAAAATCCATGTCAGATTAGTTGTAGTAAAATCCATTGTGACATTTTAACAGTCAACTTTACCCACTTGGCCTGATAGACAGATTCTTCCTGATACTCTTTTCTGTTGCTGCTGAAATCTCACACTGATTAGTACACATTGCAGCTGTCAGTCACGTTGAGTGGTTGAATAGAGACATATGAGATATTTCACTCTTTAGCTTGACTCAAAAATTGCTCATTCAAATATCAGCCATTCTGCTAGTAATTGTCCACAGAAAGTAACCTAGCACCACCAGATCTATTTAAAGTGAACCTGTGACCCCTTTTGGGTGTTATAACCGGTGCCCAGCACCTTTATCATACTGTAATTGGGTTTCTGGTAACCCCTTTATACCCCCAGACTGGTCCCTGATTTCCTCATAAATTAACTTTGAATGTGTCGTGCGCCATACAGTAATTAGCTCTACATGGTCAAGTGGGATGCGGCTCACTTCAGTAAAGCCCGCCCTGCCTGTACAACCTGCCCCCCTCCTGTGATATGCCGCCTCTTCTGTGGTCAGTGACAGCATTCGCGCCTGCACAGTGGTGCGGGTCACTGTGCTCTCAAAGCTGCAATGACCAAAGTCTCAAGGGAATTGTGAAGTCTCGCGAAACTTTGTGTGGCTGCAATAGTACACAGTGACCCGCACCACTGCGCAGGTGCGAATGCCATCACTGCTTCCATACATACACAGGAGGGGCAGCATATTACAGATGGCGGGGTGAGTTTTGCAGGCACCGGGGCGGCTCAGACTTTATTGAGCTGAATTCCACCCAACCGAGTAGAGCTGATTACCATGCGGCGCAAGACACATTTAAAGTTAATTTCTGAGGTTGTATGGAGCCAGTCCGGGGGTATAAAGAGGTTACCAAAACCCCAATTACAGTATGATAAAGGTGCTGGGCACAGGGTATAACGCCCTAAAGGGATGACAGGTTCACTTTAACTAACACATCTAAAGGCCCCGTTACACCTTTCAACATCATTCCCGACATGGTTCAAAAGTGACGTCAGGAACAATGTTGAAATGACATCGTTGTTGCGTCACTGCGTGTAAATGCATGATTCAACAACGATAGTTGTTCAAGTCGGAGTTAATAGGTTTTCCTGCATGCAGGAAACCCTGTCAACTTCAACTTACACAACCTGCGGCATCGTTCGGTGTGACATCGCAATTGCGATGTCACGGCCGACTTCGCCCATTCACAGCAGTGAGCAGGGATCGTTTGCGGTATTTGCGAATGATCCCTGCTCACAACATCGTTGGTGAGTTGTCCATGATATCTGGACGTGTGACAGCTCACCAGCGATGTTGAACAGCTGTGGAAAAAATCAGCGCGCTCCCGAGATCACAAACAACATTGTTGTAAAGTTGTACCATGTAACGGTACCTTAACAGATTACATTAATGTATCTGGTATTTATTGGGAAATCTAGAGACTTTAATACAAATATTACATAGCCAAAGTAACGGTTTATGCATGACGATAAACTATAATGGACTATCTTTCATAAGAACTGTTACTGTGTTTCTGAATATTGCCTGCATTCTCCACCAAATGTAGGGATTTGCTCTGGCAGCGTGTTGGGGGACATTCACTCACTGGGCAATATTCAGAAACACAGCAACAGTTCTTATAAAAGACTAGATGGAGTCCCGATGCTGTCACACCCGGGGAGTGGTGATGTCATAATAAGGGCGGTGGTGAAATCCCCCCCCCCCCGTGCGCTCTCCACCTGCCTGCTCTCTCTTTTCTCTTGTGTGCTCTATCTTTTGAATTGTCTCTGTATGTGTGCTCTCCCCCCTTGTGTGCTGTCTCTCTCCCCCGTGCTGTCTTCTCCCTGTGTGCTCTCCTCCCAGTTAGTAATCTATGTAAATAAATGTATTTTTAGTTAAAAACCTGTTTCTGTGTTTTTTTATTAATAAAGTGTTTAATTTCCTGGGGAAAAATGTGTAGAGCTTTGCTGTATTTTCTATTGCCAGCGCAGGTAAACCAAGCAGCTACTGGTTGATAAACCACGCTGCCTGGTGTTACTTTGGCTGGCAATTAAAAATACAGGGGAGCCATATTTTTTTTAATTAACTAAATATTTAAAAAAAAAAAAAATGGCGTGGGTTTCGCAGTATTTTTGTTTGCCAGCCAAGGTAACCCAGGCAGGTGGGGGCTGTAATTCTCAGAATAGTAAGGCTGAATCGTTCTGGGCTCCCCATGCTGGGAATCGCAGCCAGTAGCTGCCCCAGAATTAGCGCCTCCATAAGAGACAACAAAACTGGCAGCTACCCAGCTTTTCCAGCTGCCATGTAGTGATGACAGACTGGGTAATAAAGGGGTTAATGTCAGCTTTTTTTGCAGCTGACATCAAGCCCTATTGCTAATGTCAGCCATCAGTATGACAGCTGTCCATTAGCAAAATTTCAGTAAAGAGGAAAAGAACATGCAGAGAAAAAATCTTTATTGCTTACAAAATAGACAGAGACATCTCGTTATCCACTTTATTAGCTCCCAGCAAGTTCCCCTCCAACGTAATCTTGTAATTACTGTAATCTTGCAAGGGTAGAGGGGGAAGGGGAATGATGCAATACACTGCCACCATCTTTGCATACCCGAATGTTCAAAGATGGCGGCCGAGTAAGTGTGCATGTGTGTATCCCCGCCACGCCTCGCATTTTTGTATGTGTGTATATGTGTGTGTATGTATATATGTATGTGTCCACGCCGTGTCACGTGACCCACCATGTGTGGGTATACGTGTGCATACTTTATGTGTATATATGTGTATGTTACCACTGCACTACATGTCCCGACGTGCGTGTATGTGTGTATATGTGTGTACCCCCACCGCGTCATGTGAGCCACCATGTGCATATATGTGTATCTATGTGTCTATATGTGTGTGTATATGTATCCCTGCTGTGTCATGTGAGTCGCCACATGTGTATGTATATGTGTGTGTTTGTGTATATGAAGCCACTGCATGACGTGACCCGCTGTGTATTTATATGTTGGATATATGTGTATTTCCCTGCTGTGCAGCGTCAGCTGCCGCATGTATGTATATGTGTGTGTATATGTTGAGCCACTGTGTCATGTGACCCACGTGTATGTGTAATATATATGTGTGACATGACCTGCTGCGTCACGTGGTGTGTATATGTGTTTGTGTATATATGGAGCTGCTGCATGACACGACCTGCCGTGTGTAAGTGTGTATATATATATATATATATATATATATACTACTATATAATTGCCTTACCGTGTCTTTCTTTCTGCAACGGAAATCCTGCGTCGCTGATTGTTTGCGCCCGGCCGGCCGCAAATAATCAGCAACGCGGGATTTCTGTTACAGAGAAATAGACAGATGGCCCCACCCACTACTCCCTGGCAGGTCGGCGGCGGAGTCGTCCAACCATATGGCGTCCGCTGGCGGCAGTGCTACCACACACTGCCGCCAGTGGATCCCCCGCCACCGGCACCCGCTGCTCTGTCCTCCCCCCTCGCCCCCCTCCGTTCTCACCCGTGCCTGGCATTAGCAATGCCGGGTGCTGAAGGCTCCAGGAACAGAGTCTCACTCTGTACAGCGGTCATGTGACATGGCGGCCTGATGTGATGTCACACAGGCCGCCCTGTCACATGACAGCTCCACTGAGTGAGACTCGGTTCCTGAACATTCAAGCCAGGCACGGGTGGGAACAGAGGGGGGCAAGGGGGAAGCCGGCCAGGGGTGAAAATGGAGCGGAAGCCTGCTCTACCCCACTCGATTCTGCCCCACTCCATTCTGCCCCACTCCTTCTGACCCACTCCATTCTGCCCAAACTCTAATCTGCACCACTCCATTCTGCCCCCTCTTCATTCTGCCCCACTCCATTCTGCTCCCTCTTCATTCTGCCCCACTCCATTCTGCTCCCTCTTCATTCTGCCCCACTCCATTCTGCCCCGTTGATTGGTTACGCCCGACAACTGAACACCGACACTACTGCACACCGACACTGCTGCACACCGACACTGCTGCACACCGACACTGCTGCACACTGACACAGCTGCATACCGACACTGCTGCATACCGACACCGCTACACACCGACACCACTGAACTCACACTGCCCTCATTAAACCTACACTACCCCCACTGAACCCACACTGCCCCCACTGAACCCACATTGCCCCCACATAACCCATACTGCAAAAACTGAACCCACACTGCCCCCACTGAACTCACACTGCCTCCACTGAACCCACACTGCCCCCACTGAACCCACACTGCCACCACTGAACCCACACTGCCCCCACTGAACTCACACTGCCTCCACTGAACCCATACTGCCCCCTCTGACCCCACACTGCCCCCACTGAACCCACACTGCCCCCACTGAACTTACACTGCCTCCACTGAACCCACACTGCCCCCACTGAACCCACACTGCCCCACCTGAACCCACACTGCCCCCACTGAACTCACACTGCCCCCACTGAACCCACACTGCCCCCACTGAACCCACACTGCCCCCACTGAACACACACTGCCCTTACTGAACTCACACTGCCTCCACTGAACCGACACTGCCCCCTCTCACCCTACACTGCCCCCTCTCACCCTACACTGCCCCCACTGAACCCATACTGCCCCCACTGAACCCACACTCCCCCCACTGAAGCCCACTCTCCCCCACTCAGCACCCAGTCACCCATCTCAGCACCCAGTCACCTGTCTAAGCAACCAGTCACCCAGCTCTGGACCCACTCACCCCCGTTCAGCACCCACTCACCCATCTCAGCACCCACTTATCCCCACTCAGCACCCACTCACCCGTATCAGCACCCAGTCACCCCTGCTCAGCACCCACTCACCCTTTCAGCACCCACTTACCCCTGTTCAGCACCCACTCACCCGCTCAGCACCTACTCACCCCGCTCAACACCCAGTCACATCTGCTCAGCATTCACTCACCCCTTTCAGCACTCATTCACCCCCACTCAGCACTGCTTAACACCAACACCGCTCTACACTGACACCACTGAACATCAACACTGCTGTACACCGATACTGCTATACACCTACACCACTGAACACCCACACCGCCACCGCTGCACATCAACACCGCTGAACACCGACATTGCTGTACACCAACAGGACTGAACACAGACACTGCTGTGCACTGACACTGCTGCACACTGACACTGCTGCACACCGACACCGCTCTACACCGACACTGCTGTACACCAACACTGCTGTACACCAACACCACTGTACACAGACACCGCTGTACAGTGGCATTGCAGTACACCGACACTGCTGCATAATAACACCGCTGCATACTGGCATCGCTGTACACCGACACCGCTATACACCGACACAGTTGCACACTGACGCGGCAGCGACCAATCAGCAATATTGGCGCATGATTATATATATATTGTGAGGCACCACCGGCATGGTCCCCATCACATGCAGGATCAGGGTATGAACCTGTTCACACTGGCTGGTTTTATAGTGAATGACGCTGTGGGAACCTATCCGGAACACAAGGAGTTAAATGTGACAGTGTGTGCTGAAATATTCATGAGACCAATGAGTGGCTGTGAGTGGCTCATGAGATCAGTGAGGCCCTGAGGAATGTAATGGGTGCTGATTGCTGACAGCCCAGGTGGGTGTGTCAGGTAGGTGTTTCCTGAGTAGTAGCAGGTCAGGTGGATGAGTCAGAGTGGGCGTGGCAGGCACGATAAGAGCCTGCCAGCTGAGAGACTGGGAGATCGAGATCATTATCAGATCTTTATCAGCCAGAGATCAGCCTGAGAGCATGGTGATCCTGATGAGCAGCCAGAGTGCAGAGCAGTCCAGGGCTCTGTGTGAGAACATGATGGGAGCGTGCTAGCTCCATACCGCTGGCTAGGCCGGTGTCGTTACAGCTCCTGGAGTGGGGAAGCCGGGGCTGACCCAGGTGGATACTGGTCCTGGCGTGTGGTTGAGACGCGTCCGGAAAAGGAGCCCTTGGGGACGCTTGGTGGACCCGTGACCCAGGCAGTGAGACCTGGATCCATGCCCGGTAAGAAAAGCAGTTTCTGAATGCTTGAGTGAACTGTGCACCTTGTGCGTGAAATGTGCCAGGCGGGCATAGCCGCTCTTAGGTCCGATTAGATAGTCAGTAAGGGACCTGTTGAACTATGTGTATATGTTATGGCTTAGATAGAAAGGCGGAGTCTGTGGGAGAGCCCCAGCAGGAGTGGATGGCATTGGAGGCGTTCCGTCCCTGTGGGATGAGAGGGAGGCTTGCCCTGCTGCTTGCAGCGTGTACCTGTCCCTCAACCACGGCCTCTAATGGTGTGGGTGTGCCTGTGGCCAGACACAGGGGTCACAAAGGCTCCTAGAAGGGTAACCATGGCTGATCCGGAAGGGTGCTACTCAGACGCAGGGTACAGTCATCGACCTGGAGACCTGCCATGAGATGTAGGTTTGGTGGCGACTGGTGGCCCGTACCGTAGTGAGTAGGCCAGGGTAACGCGTGGTTAGCCCGGATTCTACGGTTGACCAGGTCCCTGTTATGGTCATGAAGGAGCCACAGTCCATGGATGTAGTGTGATGGGCTGTGAGCGGATGTGAGGATGCATGGGGTCCATGAATATTGTAGGATGGATCACATGTGGTATGTAAGGTCCCGGTCAGGCAGAAATCCTGACTACGGGGTAAATATGGAGTCATCGAGCTGGGTGACTAACGCCAGGCAAGAGGCACCGCCATTGGGACCCACAGGGCCCGTTGATATGTATATATATATGGTAAACTGATGATGTACGTGTCAAGTGTAGATAGGCCGGAGGCCATGATCACCACGGGAGCTGTCAGTAGAGCTCCAATGGGGACAGAGAGGTGGTTAAAGGTCCCGGGTAACTATATGATGTTATGTGCAATATATGTGTTATGCAATGTTCTATGTAAATGTATATATGTTGGATATGTGTGTATGTGAATGTGTATGTCCCCGCTGTGTAACGTGAGCTGCTGCATGCATGTATATGTGTGTATATGTAGAGACACTGTGTCACGTGACCCACCGTGTGTTTGTGTATTGTGTATTGTGTGTTTGTGTATATATGTGTATGTCCTTGCCGTGTCACAAGAGCTACCGTGTGTGTATATGTGTACATGTGTGTATAGATATGTGTGATGTGACCCGCAGTGTGCTTATACATGTATATATATATATACATATATATAATATGTGCATGATGTGATCAGCCGCGTGTGTGTATGTGTGTGTATATGTGTATGACGTGACTTGCTGGGTCATACACATACACACATAATGGGGCAGGTCAAGTCATATACACACATGGTCACACACATATATATATTCACACACATATATACACATGCACATGTACAGTATACATATGCAGTGGGTCACATCATACACACATATATACATATACAAACATATATATACATGCACACACATATACACACAAACATACATGTTTGTATGTATGATGTCCCATGCATAGTAAAATCACCTCCCCCATGTATGGAATGTTGAGGGTGGTTCTGTGCACCTGCTTCTGCATTATTTAATGGGGTCTGACCACATCCTGCTGAGTGCATTGCTAGATTTCATTTGGCTGCAATCGGTGTGTTTGTCTGAACAATGCCTTATACTATCTCCTTTGTTTATTTATGGTCGAATTATAGGCCAAAGATAAACAAAAGTTACTCCATCTGCCTCATTATAGAGCATCTGGCATTGGGGGCTGCATATGATTCATGTATTTCAGATATTTACATGGGAACCCCAATATAGGTGCTCAGCAGAAAGGGCGAGTAAATGTAAGCCAAAAATACGGCTGCTTCCAAGCTGCAATTTGACCCCACATTCAGTGGTCTCATCAGGGATTGTGTGAACCGCCTGCAACATGGGAATTGAACCACTGCGACGCCCAAGTCATTGACTTAAATCGTGCACATGGAGTAACCATGTGCTCTGTTGTGCACCATTTTCAGCCATACATACCTTATGTAGGTGGAAACCCAGATGCTGTCTATTATATCTGGGTGTCTGCCTCCAGTAGGCATAGATGTCTGAAAATGGTAGATGATGGAGCGCTCAGTTACTCCATCTGGGCCATTATGGTCAATGGCCCTTTGGCGCATACGTTTGCTTTCCAATTTGTGGAGGGTTCGAACTTAAACCCTAATAGGACCACTGGACATAGGACAAAATTCAATATGACAACACCTTTCTTTGGGATGCAAAATAAATTGTATTTGCTACTCGGTTCACCATGCGGTGTGCTTAGATGACTTTATTCTATAAATATATAGAGGACCGGGAACAGTCATAGTACTGGGCACACATCAAATAGAGCATTTAGAAGAAGGAGAACAAAGATGTTTTTGTGACCCAGATTAAATCACCCGAATGTCCACACACAGAAATTTGCAGTACAAGAAATGTTATTAAGTTACTGGTGGTACAAAACAGGCGACAGTCAATTAGTAAACAAGGACAGTGTGGGAAGAGGGAAGTGGGAGAGGGAGGCAGGAGATGCACAGGGACAGAGGTTCCCTCACCCTGGTAGCTAAGAAGCAATGCCTGTGCTGAAAGAGGGATAAACCACAGCAGCAAGTGCTGTGGTGAAATGTCACCTATTTGTGCAACCAAAAGCTACAAGCACACTCTCTAAAACTTACCCATGGGTGTAGTTAAGGGGTCCAGTGCACTCCTGCCTTCGTCTCAGGGGCCCCGACACGTGTTTTGCGTCCGGCTTTCTCAAGGGTTTATATAATTTTTTTATGTTTTCAAACAATCACAAACTAAAAAAATGCTTCTTACTAGTGATGGGCGAATCCTAAATTACTCGGAATCGCTTGACTCTAGCGAGTCCGAGCACAGGACTCGCTACTCGTTGCGAGTCTAGCGAGTCCAATGTTAATGAATGGGGAAGCGAGTAATAGCGAGTAGTGTGCGATTTACAAATCACAGATGTGTCTCGGAAGCTTCAGCCTGAAGTAATCCTAGTTTTGCCATTCATTTGCATTGGACTCGTTTACTTTGCAAGTAATCGCTGGGAAACTCGCACAGATAAGAGTCCTGTCTGCTCTGTGTGCTGGCTGCCGCAGCTCCAGGGTCCTAGAGCCCGCCTGCTGCCTGATGTAGCAGAGCTGAGATTGTTCTCAGTCTGCTCATTCCCTGTGCATAGACATCTATATCTATGCACAGGGGATGTAGCAGAGAGGACATCGCGTTTTGGACTGCGTTGGACGGAAGAGGATTTTTTTCATTAAAGATGGAGTCCCTAATGGCTTTTTTTTTTATTTCTAATAAAAAATTTTCTCTGTGTTGTGTTTTTTTTAAAACAATTTAATAGAAATTCATGGCGGTCATGTCTAATATTGGCGTGACCGCCATAAATTTCGGGCTTAGGGCCAGCTGATAATACAAAGCTGGCCCTAACCTCTTTATTACCTAGCGTGCCACTGCCACCAGGGCCGCTGGAAGAGTGGGGTTCAGCGCCAGAGGATGGCGCTTCAATGAACGCGCCATCTTCTGGGGCGGCTGCGGGCTGCAATTTGCAGCGGGGGGTGCCCAGAAAGCTTGGGCATCCCTGCGCTGCGGATTCCAGCCCCCAGCTGCTTAGCTGTACCTGGCTAGACATAGAAATTGCGCGGAGCCCCACGCATTTTTTTAAAATTATTTCATGAAATTCAGAGATTCTGACTCTGACTCTGAGACTCTGACTCTGAGACTCTGACTCTGAGACTCTGACTCTTAGACTCTGACTCTGAGACTCTGACTCTGGCTCTGAGGGTGAGACTCTGACTCTGAGACTCTGACTCTGAGACTCTGACTCTGAGACTCTGACTCTGACTCTGAGACTCTGACTCTTAGACTCTGACTCTGAGACTCTGAGACTCTGACTCTGACTCTGAGACTCTGACTCTGAGACTCTAACTCTGAGACTCTGACTCTGACTCTGAGACTCTGACTCTGACTCTGAGACTCTGACTCTGAGACTCTGACTCTGAGACTCTGACTCTGACTCTGAGACTCTGACTCTGAGACTCTGACTCTGAGACTCTGACCTGAAATTCATGAAATAATAAAAAAAAAAATGCGTGGGGCTCCGCGCAATTTCTATGTCTAGCCAGGTACAGCTAAGCAGCTGGGGGCTGGAATCCGCAGCGCAGGGATGCCCAAGCTTTCTGGGCACCCCCCGCTGCAAATTGCAGCCCGCAGCCGCCCCAGAAGATGGCGCGTTCATTGAAGCGCCATCCTCTGGCGCTGAACCCCGCTCTTCCAGCGGCCCTGGTGGCGGTGGCACGCTGGGTAATAATGGGGTTAATACCAGCTTTGTTATACAAGCTGGTATTAAGCCCGAGATTCTTAATGTCAGGCCACGTTTGACCCGGCCACTAAGAATCTATAATAAAGGGTTAAAAAAACACAACACAGCAACACAGAGAAAAATTTTTATTTGAAATAAAAAAAAAAGCCATTAGGGACTCCATCTTTAATTAAAAAAATCCTCTTCCGTCCGACGTAGTCCAAAACGCGATGTCCCCTGTGCATAGATATAGATGTCTATGCACAGGGAATGAGCAGACTGAGAACAATCTCAGCTCTGCTACATCATCTCTGTGAGCAGGCGGGCTCTAGGACCCTGGAGCTGCACAGAGAAGACAGCTGGACTCGGCTCGCAAAGAAACAGCAGTTACTTTGTGAGTTTCCCTGCTATCACTGGCACAGTAGCCGAGTCTAATGCAAACAATGGCAATCCTAGTTTTGTCAGCGTTTGCCATTGATTTGCATTGGACTCATGCGAGTAAACGCTGGGAAACTCGCAGAGTACCGAGTCCTGCGAGTCCCTTACTACTCGCCGAGTAACGAGTCCTAGCGAGTAGATTCGCCCATCCCTACTTCTTACCAAAAAACATTTTTTGCATCACCTTATTTTGAGAGCTATGATATTTCTATATTTCAGCCATGTGAGTCATCTGAGGGCTTGATCATGTCAGGATGATTGACTGACTGATCACAGCGATCTGAGTGCGAGGACCAATGACTTGAGTTTCTGCAGTCAGTGACAGCTGTCGGTATGGAACTGTCACTTTGAATTTTCACTCAATGACAATTTAAAGCCATGACGGACATGGCACATCTTGGTGCGGAAACTGACACCATTTCATAATGTGCTATGTACTTCATTGGTCATTAAATGGTTAAAACCTAAAAATAGACATATGAAGTCAAACATATAAAATACTAAAGGTATATAAGTGATTATAACAAAAGGCACTAGAACCCTGCATTGATTTGTAGAATTCACCCAAGGGAGAAAAAGATCATAAAAAAAATAGCTGAATTTGTTTTTATTGTATTAGTAAGATAAGACTTAAATCAAATGCTAGCATACGCCAAATAGATACTTTATTAGAGAGACCTGCGTGTTCATTATTGCTCTTTCGTGTATGGAAATTAGATACATGACCCTGGAGAACCTCATAAAATCTCTTGCGGTCTAGTGTGACTCCACATTTTAATAGGAAAATCGTATGATGAGAGATTTTAAATGAGGTATGGTAGATTAGCCTGGACTAGTATTTGCAATAACATGGTGTCATATGCAATGGTGTCAACAATATAATGAGAATTGTGTATTTAAAGGAAACATATAGACGAAAAAATTTTGTGGATGAATAGAACCAGCTGACAAATGTGGTCAGAGCAAGATGTCAAGAATCGTTCTGATGAACAAGTGAAGCTAAGTAAAGCTAATTCAGGGGCGGAACTACACTGGTGCAGCTGGTGCAGCTGCACCAGGGCCCCGACCGGTTAGGGGGCCCCTTCAAGCCTGGAGCGTGCCCCCAGCCGACCCCCACAAGCCGCCGTCAAAGGAGAGGAGGGCCAGGCAAGGGTAGCAGAGAGCTTCCTGCTTCCCTTGCCTAATCCCGCCCCTCCTCTCCGGCTCCTACGACCATCCGGCGCAGCTCTGCCAGCAGCACCAGGCGGGAGAGCACGGCTCTCCCAGCAGGACCAGGCGGGAGAGCGCGGCTCTCCCAGAAGCAGCGCGGCTCTCCCAGCAGGACCAGGCGGGAGAGCGCGGCTCTCCCAGAAGCAGCGCGGCTCTCCCAGCAGCACGGCTCTCCCAGCAGCGCGGCCCTCCCAGCAGCGCGGCTCTCCCAGCAGCACGGCTCTCCCAGCAACGCGGCTCTCCCAGCAGCAGCAGGTAAGAGAGCTCTGCTCTCCCAGCGTTTTTTCATGTCAGCATGAGATTTTTAAGGTGTGTGATGGCTCCCTGCGTTTTTGGCTGCGTTTTGAAATCTGCACCCAAAAATAGTGCATGCACTATTTTTTGGTGCGATTTGAAAAACGCATGCATTTTTGTAGAAAACTCATGCATTTTTATAACATGGGCCCCTATGGAAAACACATGCAAAAACGCATGTACAATTAGTACTTTTTAGTGCCATTCAAAAACGCTTGCGTTTTCCATGGGAGCCCATGTAAAAAAAAACGCATGCGTTTTCAAAAACACTTGCATTTTTTTTAACATGGGCTCCTATGGAAAATCCATGCGTTTTTGGATGGCACTAATTGTACATGCGTTTTTGCATGCGTTTTCCATAAGGCCCCATATTAAAAAAACGCATGCGTTTTTGCTATTAGGGAGTGCATTTTTTAACATGGGGGCCTATGGGTGCGTTTTTACATGCGTTTTTGAAAACGCAGGTCTCCAAAAAACGCTTGTAAAAATGCTACTGTGACCCCAGCCTTATACTCCAAAGACATACCGATAATAAATTTAGATTGTGAGCCCCAGCTTGGTTACATTAATTCAAATTTTTGATACATCTTGCTTAGGGGAAGATAAGAATTTGCTGTTAGCAACATGAATTAATAAAATCCTTCAGCCAGGTGTCGGCAGTTCAGGCTAGCAGGGATAAAGAAATGTGGTTGGAAAATTTCTTGTCAAGCCATGGGGACTACATTTGTACAGTGCAGAGCAGACAGTTTTCTGGCTGGAAAAACATCTTGCTCAAAATGATATATTTCTTAAAGAAATATTGTACAATTTCAGTTGTGAAACAGCACCAAGGTTTTTATTTTACTTTTAATCTCATGAACTGAATTCCAGATTTCAAAATAGCTGGGACATGCAAATTTTAGCAAATTTGACTCAAACTTAAAGGGAACGAACCACCCCAAATGACCCCCCCGGACTGTTAATATGTGTCCCTACACCCAGCACACACATTTGGGGCAATCGTTTTTGCTAAAAAAACTGTTTAGTAGAAGCTAAGATATAGCTTTATGAAGTTTAATAAATTCAGACGGATGGGTGTTACCTCGCTTGTCCTCGTGCAGTGTTCGTGCCTGTCAGCCTCCTCTTCCCACCTCCCTTCAGTGAAGCCCTTCTGTGCAAGCCGAAAATGAAAGGGGGCGGGGCTCCGGCATGCCGCGATTTAGCCCAGCCCCTTTCATGACGTTGCCAGGCTCTTAGAAGGTGAGAGGGGCGTGCATAATTTACCAGGCAGCAGCAGACAGGCGGGGCATTTTCGGCTTGCACAGAAGGGCTTCACTGAAGGGAGGGGGGGAAGAGGAGGCTGACAGGCACAGGAACACTGCACTAGGTAACACCCATTCGTCTGAATTTATTAAACTTCATAAAGCTATATCTTAGCTTCTACTAAACAGTTTTTTTAGCAAAAACGATTGCCCCAAATGTGTGTGCTGGGTGTAGGGACACATATTAACAGTCCAGGGGGGTCATTTGGGATGGTTGGTTCCCTTTAATTTTCAATGGATTGAGTTGCTTATCTCTGATCCCTATATATATTAGGCGGCCGTCACACGGTGCAATATCTTGTACGATATCGTTTAAGCGATCTGCTTTTTGATCGCTTAAGCGATATCGTTTGTGCATCGCTGCGTGCGATCAAGCGATTTTACGATGTAAAATCGCTTGATCGTGACATCGCAGATATGAGAGCCGGAGCTCATATCAAGTGATAAACGCTTGAACAATCTGCTTCATCGTGGTGTGTGACACCACGATGAACGATCTCCCAGCGGCAGAGCCTATGCTGGGAGATGGTATCTATGGTAAACGTCGGGTTACTAAGCGCCGCGCGGCGCCTAGTAACCCGATGTGTACCATAGTTACCAGCGATCTCGCTGGCCCACATCGCTGGTGAGTCTGTCTGTGTGACATCTCACCAGCGATGTGAACGATATTGTTAGCGATCGCGCGTGCACGTGATCGCTTACAATATCGTTCAAGATATTGCACCGTGTGACGGCCGCCTTAGGCTGCTTTCACATCAGTGTTCTCAGCATTTGCGGCAGATCAGGTAATTTTCCTGATGTGCCAGAAGCCAGAACACTTGCAGCAAGACTGTATTTACCTAATGCATTTCCTATGGGAATTGCGGACATGTGCAGTAGGGATGAGCGAGTATAATTGTTACTATTCGGTACTCGCTGAATAGTAACGATATTCGGCTACTCGCCGAGTCTCTTTTGATTACTCAGGAGTATTGAGCAGTCCTTTTACTTTTGCAGTGTATCTATATATACACTGCGAAAGTACACTAAAAGTGAAGAAGAGTTGTTAAAAATAAAAAAAAAACATCATACTCACCTTCCGACGCCTGCACCAGGACCCGGAAACCTCACCTCCGATGTGCGGGAAGGACCTGCCAGTCTGATAGCCAATCAGATGGCTGGGAGAAATCTGGCCTATCAGATGGCCGGACGTCACAAACTATGTGATCGCTATCAGCCACCTGATTGGCCAGATTTCCAGGTCTTGAATGTGCATCAATGACCTGGTAATGTGGCCAATCAGGTGGCTGGTAGCGATCACGTGGTTTGTAACGTCCGGCCATCTGATTGGCCAGATTGCTCCCAGCCATCTGATTGGCTATCAGACTGGCATGTCCTTGCCGCACATCGGAGGTGAGGTTTTCGGGTCCCGGCGCAGGCGTCGGAAGGTGAGTATGATGATTTTTTTATTTTTTATCAACTTTTCTTCACTTTTAGTGTACTTTTGCAGTGTATATATAGATACACTGCGAAAGTACTCGCATTTCAATCGGACTCTCTATACTCGCAATGAGTACCGAGTACCGGGACCTACTCATTGTGAGTATAGCGAGTCCGATTACTTCAGTACTCACTCATCCCTAATGTGCAGCACTTGCGGTGAGTTGAAAAATGTGCCGGATTGGCTGGATCGCAGGTGTCGCACATCTTCACAAGTCCCATAGCAAATGCATTGGTCGAAAGCAGTCTTGCCGCAAGTGTTCTGGCTTCCGGCAGATCAGGCAAAACTGCTTGCAAATGGTACAAACTGCTGATGTGAAAGTACCCTTAGGTGAATATAACCAGCTTCTCCTTGATTAAATATCTTTAAGGCTGCTTTCACACTGCAGTTTTTTCACTGATCAGTGTCCATCAGATTTGTGTGCCAAAACCCGGAGAGGAACCAGGAGAGGAACTTGCAGAGAAAAACTATAATTGAAAGATTGACACCTGTTCTGAGTTTTGGAGACACTCCTGGTTTTGGCACACAAATCTGATGGACACTGATCAGTGAAAAAACTGCAGTGTGAAAGCAGCCTAACCCTCTTTCAGGATTTTGCTAAGATTTTTGTCCTGATAATGGTATATATCTGGAAAAAATGGTTTTGATGTAATTAGGCTGTAGATTAAAATTAGGTCTGAAGCTTACTATTGCTTTGTTATTTTTGATCAAAGTATTAGAGTTTTCTGTTATTCTCATGAGTTCATGTCATTCTTGTTTAGCAGCTGGAGTAGCTTCTTCAATGATTTAAGATGATTCTTGCGCTATTCACAAGGGCGTCTCTTATTAATGTGCTTGTATATAGGCCATCTTCTCCTCTTTGGTTCCTCCAGAATCGAAAAGGGTAAAAAAACTTGACCACAACCATGAAGTTAGCTATGATCCTGCTGGGCTTTTAACCTTGGAAAGTGCTCTGATCCAATACAGGACTGCATTTTCAGTAAAATTTCTGGTTTGTAAAGACCCATGTGATGATGGGAGCCCTTTTCATTACTCCATAATTCTGGGCATGACTCAATAACTGTAAGATAAATAATGCTTGGATGTGCATAATTAGGGGTGTGAAATGGGCAAACAGGGCAGATTGCAGAATAAGTAATATTTAGTGATGGGCGAACCCTCCAATGTTCAGGTACGGCGGGTTCGCCCGAGCTTATTGTAAAGTTCGAGATCAGGGCTGGAGAGGAGGCGAACTTGCGTCCGAACCCCAAGCTTGGACTTTACAGATATGGGATGGGACGGGGGGCTGTAAAATAAAGCATATAATTATTAATAATCATTCTAATTATATTTACCGGTCCCATAGCGTGTCTTGCCTTCTCGCTGTCTCCCAGCCGCATCTACTTCTGTGGCCGCTCAATAAACCGGTTTTATTCATTGCACTGCTCGCATCTTGGCAGTTTTCAGCCGGCGTCGACAATGTTTGTGCAGTGACGTCAGGGTTCACCGAAGTTCATGGCCCGAGCCATGAACTCGGGTGAACTGTGACTGTCACTGTCAGTATCAGCCTGCTTCTCGCTCTGCATAGACGCTTGTCTATGCAGAGCGATGTAACAGGGCTGACATTGCTTTGCTATCCATGTGGACTACATTGGACAGAAGATTTTTATTGTAATAAAGATGGAGTTTTTAAATGTTTTTTTGTTTTATTTCTAATAAAAAAAACAATACAAAGACATTTTTTTTTATCTTTACTAGAAATTCATGGTGGTCATGTTTAATATTGACATGACCCCATGAATTTCGGGCTTAGGGTCAGCTGAAAATATAAAGCTTGCCCTAACCCCATCTGGCACCAGGACCGCTAGAAGAGTTGGATACAGCGCCAGAAGATGGCGCCTCTATGAAGGTGGCATTTTCTGGGGTGGCTGTGGACTGCAATTCGCAGCGTGTAGGGGGCCTGAAAGCTTGGGCCACCCTGCACTGCAGATTCCAGCCCACAGCTGTTTAGTTGTATCTGGCTAGACCCAAATTTTTTTTTACTTATTTCATGAAATTCATTCAATTTTTCCACGGTTTTTGCCATGGATTTCATGCTTTTTTGGTACAATTTAGGCCTGAAACTGCATGCATTGTATCCAAGGTGTTTATGTGCATCTTCTGGGCCAAAAAAAGCACAAAAACTACAACATTTTTCTCTCGGTTTTTGCCGTGGATTTCATGCTTTTTTGTACAATTTAGGCCTGAAACTCCATGCATTGTGTCCAAGATGTTCATCTTCATCTCCAGGGCCAAAAAAACACAAAACAAAAACTGCAATGTTTTCCCTGTGGTTTTTGCCACGGATGTCATGCTTTTTGGTGCAATCTTCTAATATCTCAGTGCATAATTGGCATAAGAAGTGCAATCTGCGGCATTGTAACCGGGGAGACACTGGGGTCAACCGAGTACAGCTCAGGTGGCATGACCTGAGCTGTCCTCAGGTGACCTGAGTTACCCCCCTTACCAAGCTGCAGGCCCTTACGATGCCAAGCTTTCTGAGCCCCCCGCTGTGAATTGCAGTTCGCAGCCGCCCCAGAAAATGGAGCGTTCATAGAAGCGCCATCTTCTAGTGCTGTATCTAACTCTTCCAGAGTCTGTGGTGCCAGGTGGCTTGCTGGGTAATAGTGGGGTTAGGGCCATCTTTGAATTATCAGCTGGCCCTAAGCTCGAAATTAATGGGGTCATGACCACCATGAATTCCTAGTACAGATAAAAAAAAACAACACAGAGAAATTTTTTTATTCAAAATAAAAAAAAACATTTAGAGACTCCATCTTTATTATAAAAAAATTCCTCCGTCCGATGTAGTCGTAGTAGTAGCAAAGCAATGTCAGCTCTGCTACATCGCTCTCCATAGAGAAGCATCTATGCAGACCGAGAAGCAGGCTGATACTGACAGTGACAGTCAGAGTTCACCCGAGTTCATGGCTCGGGCCATGAACGTGGGTGAACCCTGACGTCACTGCATGAACACTGCTGGAAAACGCCAAAGACTGACGAGTTCAGTGAATACCCTGGAAGCTAATGAGCGGCCCCGGAAGCAAAGGTGACTGCGACAGCGAGACAGGAGGACGTGTCGCTGGAAAGGTAAGTATAATTTATGTTTATTATTAATTTTATTCTTTATTTTGCAGGCCCTGGATCCAAAGTAGACCCGAACTGTAACACGAGTTTTCCCATGAAAATCCGTGATCCGGACCATGTGACTGAACACTATGTGTTCGGTATGGGTCCAGAATTTTACAGTTCAGATCCGTCCATCCCTAGTAATATTTACTCAAATGAATAAATATTTATACAATTACAAGACCCATATTGTGATTTTTGGAATAACCTATTAACATTGTGCAGATATTTTCTGGCTAAAACAGTCTCACTATTTTTTGCATACTAAATAGTTACAGTATTTAGAGAAAATTAAATTGTCAATTCATGAACCGTTCTAACGTACCGTCCAGCTGTCTTGTTTTGATGATACATCTCCCATGTGTAACATAAAATTAATATGTAGCAGGCTACTATTAGTGGTAAAGGAAAGAAGAATGTTGTGATTGTCAAGTAAAGCGTATACCTGAAAAACAAAATAGTAAAAGTACACAGAATGGCAGTCACTTCTGTTACGTGTTAAAGTAAAACGTCACCTTTGATCTGTCTTAAACTTGATAGAATGGAATTACACTGTCAGCAATACTGTAAAGTCCTAAATATATAACTCCTGTCCATTAAGATTGCATGGTTATTTCTGCTGGAGAGAGAGAATAAGTCAGTGCCAGACACATTTAGTAGTGTCTTATTTCCTGCTGGAACCAAGGTCATGCATTTTCAAATCAAATATGTCCAATCTGTATTTCTTGCAATATCTGCCAAGGACTGCAGACCTACAGTATATGTATATGAAATTAAATACCATTCATATTAATATTGAACTGTTAGGTTCATTTTCTGTCAAATGTATAATCAGATATCTGCCAGGCGTAAAAGAAACAGAAGAAAGCTGAAATTGGAAAATTAAATATCTGCATCTTAAGAAAACGGTTAACATAATTAAAGGGAACTGCTCACCTCTTTTATGCCCCCAAATCTATTATTATTTGTCTCTGCTGCTTCCTAGCACTATTTTAAGCATCCCTATCTGATCTAATACTGTACTGAAATAGCTGAGAAAAATGATTTAATAACTTCATATTTCTAAGCTCCATCTAGACATTCTGGCTGCTCTGTCTGCAGCTATGGTACCCCTCGGTCTGTTTTTTAGCCTATACAATTCAAACAGGGATTGTGATGTACATTAGGTTATCACACCCACCAGGGCGTAATAACAACTTAGTGACAGGGAACATGGCAGAACAGCCAGGACGTCTAGATGGAGTTTAGGTTTAGTAATTTACTAAATTCTTTTTCTCACCTATTACATTACAGTATTAGGTCAAACAAGGATCCTTAGAATAATACTATGAACTATGTCATATTTACAGAGTGGAATCTATAATTTAGAACACGTAGTTTGATCTACAGTACAGGCAGCATAATATAGAATAGGATAATTTAAACATATTGATTAAACTGGGCTATTGTTCTATAGTTATTCATTAAAAAGACCCTTTCAACAGTTTTAGCATGTTAGTTGAATAAAATGTTCTTTTTATTTTTTTTCTTATCTCCGTTCTTGTAAAGGGAGATTCTAACTAAGGGAACATTAGCAGCTATTAGATTCTGGAGTGGTTATTTTTACTTCTGCAAGATGTTGACCAATCGTACGCAGGAGTCATCACAAGAGAAGAAGAGTAAACCAAAACTGCATGTTATTACAAATACATGCATATGCAGCTTTCGTCTCTCAACAGTCAGCGAAGGGGGGGGGCGGTAGTAGAGCAAAGTTATCTGTCATTACTAACACCATTCTTAGCTTTCCTCTGACAGCACTTTCAGCTCTCCTCTACTCTCTCATCACTGATACTGGCTGCTATGAAATAAGAGCTGTAAGAGGTTTTTGAAATTACACACAGATCTGCTCTACTCCATTCCCTTACCACCAGTCACAGTAAATGCCAGCATTCAGACCTGTGAGGACAATAGAGCTGTATTTCATTACTTGTATCACACAGAAAAAAAGCACCACTCTGCAGGATGCATCCGGCTTATGATAAATAGAGATGAGTGAATCTCTTAAAGTTCGCGTTCGGTTTCGGCATATGTTTGCTGAGTAGATCGGGAATAGTTTTCAAATCAATGGGAGGCAAAATCAGGGGCTTAGAGAACACCTTTAAAGGGGTGTAAAGGTTGTCAAAACAGCTCACATTAAGGACAGACACCAGGAGAAATGTAATTTTTCAAAAGAGTTAACATTTTCCTTATTGTGCATTATGGATGCATGGGACCTGCCTTGGCCTAGTATTTCAAGCTTCAACATTGATCAGGAACAGGGAGATGAGTGACAGGTGTAGGTATTGTGCTTAGAGAGCAATGCTAATTTCACAAAATTCACATCAAAGACTTCCCAAGAACAGGCTCCACATTTCAAAAAATTTGGGCCAGATACGAGCAAAGTAGCATCAATTGACTCAGAATAAAAATTGCACAATGACGCAGGCTGCATGCATGGTACAGGGTCTGGAACAGGGCTTTAGAAAGCATTAGAAGGTTAAACATTCATTAGTAACAGGGTGATGAGTGACACATGAAGGTATTATATTCACAGAGTCCTGCTAAATTCCAAAAACAGACAAGAAGGAGACCTTCAAGAAGTCTCTCCACATTTCAAAAATTTAGGCCCAAATACCACCAAAGTGACATCAAGACCTAGAATAAAAATTGTATAATGTCGCAGCCTGCATGCATGGCAGACGATCTGGAACAGGTATGTACAGGCTACACATTCATTAGTAACAGGGTGATGAGTGTCATGTGTAGACATTGTACTTGCCGAGCCCTGCTAAATTCAAGGAATAGACAAGAAGGAGACCCCAAGAAGAGTCTCCACACTTCCAGAAATTAGAGCCAGATGCCTTCAAAGTTGCATAAATTGATGCAGAATAAAAATTGTAAAATGGTGAGATGAATGCAGCATACTTCAAAGTACAACATTGCTCACTGTGCCCAGTCTGCCACTGGGGTGGAAAAGTCCTTGGAGATCTATGAATTGTTCATCTTGATGAAAGTTAGGCAGTCTACACTATCAGGGGACAGCTGGATGTGCTTACCAGGACACAACCAGCAGAGCTTAAGACATGTTCTGAGAGAAAGCTGCCTGCTGGGTATGACAAAACCTTCAAGGCCTGACTGTCGAGCTCAAGCTACTCCTACAGGTATGAGGCCAAAAATGCAAAGGGGTACAAAATCCCCCTGATGTCATGGATATTGAGCTCTAGATATTCATGAAGCATCCTCTCCAGTTCATCACGTGTCAGACTTGTACTCAGTTTTGCCAGTGGATGGGCTGGTTTAAAAGCTTTGTCAAACAACTCCTAGAAATTGCTTCTGACAGTTAAACTGCTGCTAATGTTTCTATGCTGAAGACTCAATGTCTCTGGGTTGAAAGTGTGGATCTGTGATGCATATGAGTCCCTCACTTATGTATTGGGGTAAACCAGTCCTAAGATTGTGTACCAGTTTTTTTCATACTCCAGCTTACACATGTTCATATCAAAGGCGGGAAACATGTGGCTAAATTTACTCTTGTACCATGGATCCAAGGGTTGGCAACTCAGTAGTCATCGTGTTGGCAGTGGATCATTCAGGATACCCTCAAAGCGTGTTGACAACAGAACGGACCTTTAATCAGCTAAAAACTGGTACACATATTATAAGCTTTGTGGAATCAGGAATATACACTCATTGGAGCGCAAACATCTGTGTGTATCAAATCCAGTGGCTGCGTAGATCTAGTGGTCCTTACTTTAGGAAAGGATTTTCTGGACATTTTCCTCTAAAACAGCTAGTGCACTTCATCATTTGACTACATTGCTTGATTTCAACACCATTTGCAAGTTGACCTAGCTTCCTTACTGCTTCTGGGTCTCTGTGCCCAAGACGTTTTTGCCATACATGGATGCAGTTCTTACATCTTGTCTAGCACTGTACACGCTTTCTTTGCATTTTAGCTGATAAAGTTCATTGTGGATTTTTCCTTCTGCAAGAGTGTGACCCTTCTTTGATATAATGCAGCCGTTGTCTTTAAAAGTAACTACATTCCCTTTTTGCATAAGCTTCTTTACTGGCAGGAGATTGCTTTCATGACTGGGAACATAGAGAACATTCTTTACTGGGATCTTTCTGCTTTGTGCTGAGGAAACTGGACAGTGGAGGTAGCCATCTCCTAGTCCTTCTGAAGTCATATATTGACCATTAGCTAAGATGACCTTTTCTTACTTGCTTTCATCAAGGTCAGTGAAGAAATCATTGTTATTCGTCATATGGCGACTAGCACCAGAGTCTATACACCATATTTGCTTTGCAAATGAGCCTGTTCTGGTATTAAATGCAGCTTCAACACATGCAGACTTTTCCTTTACATCTGTTTTCCACCTTTTGATCACTGTTCCGCTTTTTCAGCTGACTCATTCTTGCTTTCCAAATTCTGCAATCTGCTTTAAGGTAGCCGGGCTTGTTATAGACAAAACATTCAGGAGTGTCCCTTAGATTGCTCTTTTTTTAGGAAAGTCCTTTGTCTTTAATGCTGTATTTGATCTGGATTCTTTGCTTTGTTTTTTGCTTGAATTCATCTACAAGCTTGCCTTTAACATATTTTAGTGTGAGCTCATCATTTGGCTGTGAATCTAGAGCAGTGACAAGTGTGTCATATCTTTCTGGAAGACCACTTAATAATAGTGCAGCAACTTGAAAGTCTTTAATTTCTTCTCCAATAACCCTGAGACGCTCCACAATCTCTAGGGTGTTTCTTATATAGTCCTGCATATTCTGGCCATTACTTAGCTTATACTGGTACAACTTTCTCATGAGATAAAAGTTTATTGCTGATATTTGATCTTTCATGCACTTTCTGTAATTCATCCCACATCTCTTTTGCAGTTACACACTTGCATATATGCACAATCTGATCTACACTGAGGGAGATAGTGCTTTGTGCTTTCTGATTCTTCTCCAGCTAATCATTTGGTAATGGTCTGGTCCGGATGAGGCATTTGTTCCTGCGTATATTTCCATGTACCTTCTCTTATAAGCAGCAATCTTCACCTTGAATTTCCAGGATTGATAATTCTGATTGGTGAGATTTTGCTCTGAGAAATTGCAGTGATACCTGCTTGTGGACACATTCTCTGTTGCTCTGTGCTGCTTTTGCTTTGGGCTTCTGTTGCTGTATCATTCTTCTGTGTCACTCTGTGCTCTGTGTCACTAATGGAGTTCTGTGTCACGCTGAGCCCATAACTTTTGGCAGCAGATCATTCAGGAAACTCTCAAAGTGTGTTGACAACAGAATGGAACTTTAATCAGCAATAAACAGGTACAGATAAAAGAGGCTTTGTGGAATCAGGAATATACATATCTTAAGTGTTTCTGTGCAGCATCAGCAGGCTGCTTCTCCTCTCATGCACAGACACAGGAAACTGGTTGCAATCACGTGGTCTTTCTTGTGTGTGAGCCTCTGGGAGTGTTTTTTTTTTGTCTAACTTTATAGACACTGCACAAACCTAGTAATAGGATTCTGACAATACGAGCATAATGTTTCAGATAGTGCAGCAAGAAAGCCCATAACTTCTTCATCCTAGTCCTCCTCCATTTATTCCTCGGCTCCTGCACCTTCACTACCATTTTATCTGGTACCATGAGTCCCCTCTATTACTCTACTCCACTCTGCCATGCCACCTAGCTGTATGACGACAGTCCAGACCTGTGGGATACTGATATCCTTTCCACGTCATCCTCTTCTTCTTCTTTCTCTTCCTGTGGTACCATCACCTCATCCCTTAGACTTTTCAAAGCTTGCTCCTGCATGTAGATGACCAGAATAGTAATGCTGATGCTGGCATCATCAGGAATAAGCATCTTATTAGCCATTTTGAATCTATAAAGAATAGTGCAGAGATCCTTGATCTGTGCTCTCTCTGCAAGCGCCATTTTCACTATATTCGGCTTGCTTTGAGTCACTGTATGCATCATTACATACTGCACCAGGCCGTGTTGCTGCTGCAACAGTAACTGCAACATGTGCAAAGTGGAATTCCATCATGGTGGCACATCAAACGATCAACCAGTTGTCTGAGAGACCTTTGTAATGATGCTAGTGGATGAATCATGGGATGAGAATTGCGGAAGTGCAGCAGTTCATCCAGGCTGGCATAGTGGCGTAAGAACTGCTGGAAAACAATGTTGAGGTTGTGAGCCATTCAAATGTATATAGATTTGCCCAGCGTAGGGCCACCACCAGTTTTGCACCGTTATCGCATATGACCTTCCCTGGCTCCAGGTTTAGTGGAGATAACCATTGCTGAAACTCAGCCTGCATACCCACATGTCCAGAACTCTTCAGCTCTGTAGCTCACATTTTCAATGCATTTTAATTTGAAAACTACCTGATGGTGGAGAGCTCTGGTAATGCAGTACGGAGGAGGGTGGATTCTGTCTGAACTGTAGCAACATCAAGGGAGAGGTCGAGGACGCACCTAGAGACCCTAGAGGAGGTGGATGAGAGAGAAACATTGTATGAAGTTTGTCTCAAAACTCTTGGAGATTTCAAGACTTGGGAGTTGTCCCTTCCCTGCCTGGCCCCGCAGTCACCAGAGTCATGCAGTTGTCAGTGAGGGAGATATAACGCCTCTGGCCAAGTTTGTTCATCCAAGTGTCAGGGGTGATAAGCACCATGTAACACACAGACTTTCTCAAGGAATGTGTGATGTTGTCAGTGACATGTTGGTATAGCACAAGCACAGTTTTCTGTGAGAAGTAATGGTGACTGGGCAACTGAAACTGGGAGGTTGCGATGGCTGCCAGCTTTCAGAAACGATCTGTATCCACCAAGCGTGAAGGGCAGAATTTCTATGGCCATCAAATTGGAGATGGTAAAGTTCTTTGCTTTGGGATGTGTAAGAGAAAATATTTTTTTCTGTGACCACAACTGTGGGACCGAAGGCTGGCTGCTGTGCTCAGAGAGGGTGGAGTAGGGTGTACCAGACAAATTGTCACACTGTGAAGGAGGTGCAGGTGGAGATGTTATGGTGGGTTGACAAACAAGTGGTGTGCTCGGTTTCTGGTCAAAATCAGCAGGTGTGCCCTCTTCCATAACAGCTGAGGGACTTTCACTTGCCCTGACTGTAGCCAGTAAACAAGTGGGGATCCAGCGGTTGGACACCTGTCGAGCAAGACTTGCCACAGTGATCATGAAGGAAGGAGCAGCAGATGCAGTTGATGTGGTGGATGGTCTTCGGTAGGGCGCGCTATGCCCAGTTTTAGTGCCATAATTTTCACACAGTAATGCACGGTTCTGGGCCAATTGGATGTTCATGCATGCAGTAGTTAAATTATTGTGTTTTTTTGTCTATACTGAAGTTTTTTTTCCAAAATTTGAAAGTACCTTGGGTTGGGTCATCCTGTGTGTTATCAAAAAAGCTCAACCCTTGCCGCCTCCGACAACTTCAGACCCCCGACCACTGCTCTCCAGAGTCAGAATTATGTCTGAAGGTGCAGTGCCAGTTGTGCTTGCATCCCTCAGTCTCTGTGAAGTAAAACGCAACCTAACCTTCTTGTCTTCCTCCTCCTTTGCTGAGTTGCTCAGCTGCACCACTCTGAGCTGATTCCAAGTGGGATCTTGAACCTCATAATCATCCTCTCTGTTGTCCCACTCCTCACCATGAGAGTCACTCTCCTCCTCCTTCTGCCCCGAATGCACAGTACAGTGTGGGTGCTCCTCAGGTATCTGAGTCTCATCATCATCATCTCCATCCCTGGAGGTTAACATCTGGTGATGAGGGTCTGGATTCTGTTAGGACAATACTTCCTCCGTCCCCGTTTCCAACTCCAAAAAATTTAGAGCATCAGTGCAGATATTTTCCTCCTCTAGAGTATGTGAATATTTGGAGCAGACCCCTGATGCCAAAGGTATTGAATGTGTGAACATCTCTGCAGAATTGCCCATCTGTGTTTCCCCACAATCAGTTGTGCGCTTGGAGAGTTGTGACAAGGGTAATTGGGGTGCCAACACCAAGGACTATATTGTTTATGAATATTGAGGTGAAGGAACAGAAGGACATGCCACTTGATGCAGCGCTTGCCATTAACTGTAGGATAAGCTTTTACTGGGCTTCATCCACAACTCGTATTGCTCAGCTGCTGGCAAAAGAGACTGGAGTAGGCTGTCCAATAACAGAAGTTGTCACTTCCCTTGGGATACGACGAGCCAATGTTTGGTTATTAATGTTTTCGGTAATAATAGCAGTAGCACCTACACCATGTACACTTCGAACACTAGGCCTTCTCCCCTTTCCAACAACCCTTTTTCCCTTTCCCTTCCCACTATGAACTTGGGATTTTCCACTCATAGCTTATGCACAGAAATTTGGAAAGCACTTATTAGAGGCCAAACCTCAGCCTTTTTTTTAGGGGAAACTGACCGATATAGCAATAACTGGTTTGAGGATTAAAAAAGCCTTTTTAGTACAAGCTGGAGGATTTGACAATAACTGGTTAGAGGCCAAACAAAGAATTTTAAGGAGAAACTGAAGTATTTGGCAATCACTTCTTTGAGGCTGAAAAATGCCTTCTTAGTACAAATTGAAGGATTTGACAATCACTGTTTTGAGGCCAAACACAGCCTTTTTTGAGGAAACTGACTGATTTGGCAATAACTAGTTTGAGGCAAAAAATGCACTTTTAGTACAAACTGAAAGATTTGACAATCACTGGTTAGAGGCCAGACAAAGCCTTTTTATGGGAACTGAAGGATTTTTCAATCACTGCTTTGAAGCCAAACACAGTCTTTAGGGGAAACTAAATGCTTTTGCAATTACCGCTTTGAGGCCAAAAAAACGCCTTTTTAGTAGAATCTGAAGGATTTGACAATCACTGGTTAGAGGCCAAACCCAGCCTTTTTTAGTGCAATTGAAGGATTTGGCAATCACCTTCGGTATGCAAAAAATGTTACGTTTGCAACACACACATAAATTTAGTAATCACTTTTTTTTTCAGCTAAAAATGCCTATGTCAAGATGCACACTCTTGCCCTCTTATTCTATCTAAAAAGTAATTGAGCATCTAGCTATCTTTTTGTGTAGAATAGACAGAGCAGCACAGAAACGCAGCAGCACTGTCTCTAAACACTAACACTATGCTGCATTCAGGCAACGGGTCCCCCATGTGTTTGTGTGATGTTTGTACCCCTAAATACAGCCCTGTGAAAACGTATAGTAAAAGTCAGGAGGCATGACCAGCATCAGAAGTCATCTCGCTTCCCGGCGGCTATTCCTGCCCCCTGTGTCTTTGTTCCTCCCTCCTCCTTGATGCTATCAGGCATGCTCGCTCTGCGCCTGCGCCTCTTTGTGCTCCTTCATGCAGGCACAGAGCGAGGTCTTGCTAGTGTCGGCCCCACACTCATGTCCCGCCTCTTGCCCTAATGTCAGCACTTGTTCCCACCCTGCTCCGTATGTATACATGGGGTAGGGCAGGAACAAGTGCTGACGTCAGGGCGGGAGGCAGGACAGGAATGCAGGGCCGACACTAGCAAGACCTCGCCTTGCGCCTGCATGAAGGAGCACAAGGAGGCACAGGTGCAGAGCGAAGATGCCTGACATCATCAAGGAGGTGGCGAGGAGAGGGAGGAGGGAGGAACAGAGATGCAGGGGGAGGGAATAGCCCCCGGGAAATGAGATGACTCCTGATGCTGGTAATGCCCTCCTGACTTTTTACTATACGTTTTCACAGGGCTGTATTTAGGGGTACAAACATCCCACATACATGGGGGACCCCTTGCCTGAATGCAGCATACATGCTGCATTCACTGCTGCTATTAGATTGAATTCCAGGATGGGTCTGACAGGTCCTCTTTAAATAAAATGCTGAATAAATGTCTTCATACTTACCAGAGAACATCATTTGGAGTTGTGAGATCGAATGCACAACTTTCCAACCCATCTTTGAACTGGATAACCTTAGAATAAACCCAGACAGGAAACACAACTACAAAAGATGCTGCCCACAGAAGGATGTTAACCCGGATTGTCTTTGATATTGTCCTCAAGCTTGTAAGACGAAAAGGCTGGACAAGAGCCATATATCTGTAACAAAAAATGATGACATACTATTAGAAAATAATGGTAAAACACACTATTTCATTCAATACATGCAACAATGATTTTGTACTTTTTTAACTTATAGATATGTTTACATGTGTCATTAAATCTGACAGAAAATATCCTTGGTGGGGCTCAATGAAATGAAGCTAACTTGAAAGCAAAGTTAATTCTTTTTCCTATGAGATGTGGAGTCAGTCAGATTTAGGCGGATTTGGAAAACTCTATTGACTCAGGCTTCAAAGGAATAATATTAAATAGATATAGTAATATTCAATAAATAATGTATTAAACGCATCACTGGTTGCATATTTAATGTTATTAGTAATTTTAAAAGGTTGATCTTTTTAACCCCTTCACCCCCGTTTTTACATTTTTTGTTTTTTTTCCTCCTCTTCTTCCAAGAACCATAACTTTTATATTTTGTTTACCAATACAGCCATATGAGGGCTTGTTTTTTGTGGGACTAGTTGTACTTTTTAATGACATCATCCATTTTACCATTAATGTACTGGAAAACAGATGAGTCCTGCACACAAAGAACAGGTCTGCAGGAGCCTGTTCACACCGCCAGCATAATTGTAAACAAAAAGCTAATTGCGACCAAAAACAACAGTACACTGCAGTAAAAGTATTAAATGCAAGTGCAGTATAAAAAGTATAACAAATACAGGGTACTTAGTCTATCCGTTTTTTTGCGCAAAAAAAGTTATATCAAGCCACGTCACTAACTTCAAAGTGTACCCATCTCTGACGCGGTCCTAACTGTTGTATTAAAAACCTGACTAGTGTGTATACTTACCAGTGAGCAGGAGCCAGAAAAGACAGTGTCTGAAATGGACTGAAGGCGACGGGGCTATATGTGTGCGGGGCCCAGAGAGGGGCGGGAACTCCATCTCTTGCATGGCAAGAGGCAATTAACTAGAAAATAGATGAGTCCTGCACACAAAGAACAGGTCTGTAGGAGCCTGTTCACACCGCCAGCATAATTGTAAACAAAAAGCTAATTGCGACCAAAAACAACAGTACACTGCAGTAAAAGTATTAAATGCAAGTGCAGTATAAAAAGTATAACAAATACAGGGTACTTAGTCTATCCGTTTTTTTGCGCAAAAAAAGTTATATCAAGCCACGTCACTAACTTCAAAGTGTACCCATCTCTGACGCGGTCCTAACTGTTGTATTAAAAACCTGACTAGTGTGTATACTTACCAGTGAGCAGGAGCCAGAAAGGACAGTGTCTGAAATGGACTGAAGGCGACGGGGCTATATGTGTGCAGGGCCCAGAGAGGGGCGGGAACTCCATCTCTTGCAAAGTAATTAGCTTTTTGTTTACATTAATGTACTGGTAAACAGGAAAAACAAATCCAAGTGTGGTGAAATTGTAAACAACAGTGCAACTTCACAATGGTTTTTTGTTTTTTTTATTTACCATATTCACTGTATGGTAAAACTGATATTAAAGTATGATTCCCCTGGTGGAAAAAAGATTGTAGATACCAAGCATGTATACTTTTACTTTTATCTAAATGATGAACAAAAATATGACATTTTTGTAAAAAAAAAAAAAAATTGTGCTTTTGTCGCCATTTTTCCAAGATCTGTAAAATTTTTAGTTATCTTGGGTTGTGCAACAGCTTATTTTTTGCATCTTCAACTGATGTTTTTTGATTGAACCTTTTTTGAATAGATGCAATGTTTTGATCGCCTGTTATTAAATTTTTTTGTTGTTTAGTTGTTGTGCTCTTAGTGGTTATCTTAAGGTACCTTTACACGCGGCAACTTTTGGCTGCGATCGGAGGCAACCGAACGTGCACGTGCACGTTTTTGACGGTTGCCACCGAACGCCGAAGCCGCATGTACACGCCGCAATTGCGCCCTCAACCTAAGGTGATGTATCGTCCCAGAAGTTCCCACACCAAAATTTGGAAACATCCGGTTGACTCCTGACGGCGCTTCACCTGCCGTAATACCCAGAGGAATGTGGGCGTACATGTTCAGCGCCGCAAGAACAGAGGCGTGACAGACTTGTGTATTCCGCGCTCCAAAAACTCTGATTAGACAACGCAAGAGCATCTTGATAGGCCAGCCTGTGCAGGAAGGCTGGCTAATACATGACACCATTGCAATTGTGTAGTGTAAATGCACAGCTGTTCAAATATGTTGCGCTGTGAAGGGACAGCCAATGGAAACACAGTAGCCCCCACCAATCATCGCTGATGGGGCGCGGTATCCAGCACGCTGGGGCACGCCTCTGGGAATTCAGTAGGCGACGCAGATTCCATCCCTATCGCCCGTTCACACGCCAAAACCAGGGCAATTCACCTTCTGGGTTGCGTCTGGTTTTTGAACAATGCTCTGAAACCGCAGGCGGGAGCAACTTTAAAAATCACCATCGCGTTCCACAATTACACGCCGCAATTTCATAGCAACTTCAGGGCAATGGTGACGGAACTCCGGATTGCCTCTCAGTTGCTGCACTGTAGTTGCGGCATGTAAAGGTACCCTTAGTGTCACCTGGAAGAGGAAGCACGAAGCTGTACAGCTGCAGTGAGCGCTCCCCGAACACCGCAAAACACCTCTATACCTCCAGCACAGGTGGGAAAAGTGAAAGTGAAAATGGAAGAGTTAGCAGAGGACATCGGACAAGCAACTAAAGGTATAGTGTGACTACCACATAGTGAAGATCCATTGCTTGAATTACCCGTGTAGTGCCACAATACAGAATTGTATCAATTGTTATATTACAGCCATATCTATGAGAATTAGCAAACATAACAGCAGATAAAGTAGTATAACCACTAAGAGCACAACAACTAAACAACATACACAAATAGCACATAGTACAGTGGTGCAACAGTACAGATTTGTATGAATTGTTATATTACAGCTACATCTATGAGAATTAAGCAAACACATAACAGCAGATAAAGCAGTATAACCACCAATAGCACAACAACTAAACAATATATACACATAGCACATAGGACAAATACATAGGATGAGAATACACTAATCACAGAAGGATAAATGGATTTGTATATCAAGTAAGAGATAGACCAGTTGAAACACATAACTATGAATACAGAAACCAACTAACCACACAGATTTTTACTGCAGTGATAATAATCATCACTTAACTCTTCACTCCTAGTATATTACATTGCCAACCATACCAGGCTAAAAAACATACCAGAATCAAAGAAACAATGCATAGGACAATAGAAGTACCGTATATACTCGTGTATAAGCCGACCCGTGTATAAGCCGACCCCCCTACTTTTGCCCCCAAAATCTGGGAAAAACTATTGACTCGTGTATAAGTCGAGGGTGGACCCCAGCACAGGTATACAACCCCCAGCAGTGTGGTATACAGGCCCCCCCAATGGTATACAGGCCTCCCCAGTGGTAGTATACAGCCTCCAGCAGTGTGGTATACAGCAGCCTCCCCAGTGGTATATACAGGCCCCAGCAGTGTTACAGCAGCCTTCCCAGGGTATATACAGCAGCAGCCCCAGGGTATATACAGCAGCAGCCCCAGGGTATATACAGCAGCAGCCCCAGGGTATATACAGCAGCAGCCCCATGGTATATACAGCAGCAGCCCCAGGGTATATACAGCAGCAGCCCCAGGGTATATACAGCAGCAGCCCCATGGTATATACAGCAGCAGCCCCATGGTATATACAGCAGCAGCCCCAGGGTATATACAGCAGCAGCCCCAGGGTATATACAGCAGCAGCCCCATGGTATATACAGCAGCAGCCCCAGGGTATATACAGCAGCAGCCCCATGGTATATACAGCAGCAGCCCCAGGGTATATACAGCAGCAGCCCCATGGTATATACAGCAGCAGCCCCAGGGTATATACAGCAGCAGCCCCATGGTATATACAGCAGCAGCCCCATGGTATATACAGCAGCAGCCCCAGGGTATATACAGCAGCAGCCCCATGGTATATACAGCAGCAGCCCCATGGTATATACAGCAGCAGCCCCAGGGTATATACAGCAGCAGCCCCATGGTATATACAGCAGAAGCCCCAGGGTATATACAGCAGCAGCCCCATGGTACATACAGCTGCAGCCCAGGGTACATACAGCAGCAGCCCCAGGGTACATACAGCAGCAGCCTCAGGGTATATACAGCAGCCCGAGGTATACAGGCCCCCCATCAGTATACAGGCCCCCCCCATGGTCCGTAAACCTGTAAAGGAAGATGATTATACTTATCACACTGTCCCGCTGCTGTCCCCGCTCTGCATCGCGATCCTCCATCTGCATCGCGATCCTCCATCTTCATTCACCGGCTTCCGACTTCCTGTGTTCTGCGCCGAATGACGTCATTGTCGGCGCCGACAGGAAGCCGGAAGATGGAGGAGCGCGATGCAGATGGAGGATCGCGATGCAGAGCGGGGACGGCACCGGGACAGTGATACGTATAATCATCTTCCTTTACAGGTTCACGGACCATGGGGGGGGCCTGTATACTGAATGGGGGCCTGTATACCTCTGGGGGGGGGGCGCCCGTATAGTGACTCGCGTATAAGCCGAGGGGGTAACTTTTCAGCCCAATTTTTGGGCTGAAATACTCGGCTTATACGCGAGTATATACGGTAAGTGGTACACGAATTTCTAAATAAAATACCATAGAGCAACACAGAGAGTTGTACATTAATAATAAAAACATATTATACCAATAGGAACCCTACAATGAATTAACTTCAATCCAATGCACCCCAACAAAAAACTCTCACCGGCCTACACGTTCAAATAATGAGGTCAAAAGGCAACCTTGCAGCAAAGAGGTAAGGTTCTATTTCCATTAGAAAGGGAGCATAAACATAAGAGGGCTGAAACTATAACCACTATAATTTCCCATTTCAGACCCACTACGTAGAGGCATCACAGAGCAGAGAAGACACTCCCTTCACAAAAAGATACGAGCCACCATCAAAGGCACATAATAATAATAATAATAATTTTTATTTATATAGCGCCAACATATTCCGCAGCGCTTCACATTCACAATACAAAGCTCACATTTAAACAATCATAAGAGACAATTAGAAAATACAATACAATGCCAAAAACAATACAATACAAAGCATAACATAATACAATAATTGGAGCAAAAAATAGCAACCCTGCTCATAAGAGCTTACAATCTAACAATGAGGTGTGGGGGACAAGGTATAGGTGCTCATTTGCAATGATAGTATAGTCAACTTGAGGAGATGGGGAACAGATAGGAGCAGAATAAGTGGCCACAACCCGTTATATGTGATCCACTTGAGGCGGAGCGGATAGGCTATGTCTAGATGACTGACTAGGGATCATGATAGGCCGCACTAAAGAGATGTGTTTTTAGGGATCGCCTAAAACTATTTAAGTTGTGGATACATCTAATTTTTTGGGGTAGAGCATTCCAAAGAATTGGTGCGGCTCGGGAAAAGTCTTGGAGCCGAGAGTGGGAGGTTCGGATTAATGCAGAAGTGAGTCAAAAGTCACTTTCAGAGTGAAGAGAACGGGTGGGGTGATAGACAGAGATGAGGGAGGAGATGTATGGGGGTGATGCACTGTGAAGAGCTTTGTGGGTGAGAAAAAGCAGTTTGAATTGGATCCTATAGTATATAGGCAGCCAGTGTAATGACTGGCATAGAGCAGAAGCGTCTGAGTAACGATTAGCTAGATAGGTAATCCTGGCTGCTGCATTAAGGATGGACTGAAGAGGGGACAGTCTAGTGCGGGGGAGGCCAACTAAGAGAGAATTACAATAGTCAAGGCGGGAGTGAATCAGGGCCACAGTGAAGGTTTTTGTGGTTTCCAAGGTGAGAACGGGGCGAATTCTGGAGATGTTCTTCAGGTGCAAGCGGCAAGAGCGGGCGAGAGATTGTATATATGGGGTGAAGGAAATATCAGAGTCAAACATAACACCCAGACAGCGAGCCTGCTGACTCGGCACTATTGTGGTGCCACACACTGAGAGAGAGATGTCATATTTAGGGAGGTTAGTGGAGGGCGGGACCAGGAGTAGTTCAGTTTTGAAAAGATTAAGTTTCAGGTAGAGAGCGGTGTGAGGCACCGCCGGCATGATCCTCATGGCCGGGGCGCATCGCATGCAGGATCAGGATGATCCTGTGCACACTGGCCGGTTTTACTCTGATAAAGCTGTGTGAACCAACTTTGAACACAAGGTTTAATGTGACTAATGAGTGGCTCATGAAATCGAGGAGTCCATGAGGAATGGGATGTAAGGAGTGATTGCTGACAGCCCAGGTGGGTGTGTCAGGTGGGTGTGTCCGGAGGAATAGCAGCCCAGCTGGGTGACTCAGTGTGGGTGTGGCCAGCACGATAAGAGTCATCCAGCTGAGTGATTGAGAGATTCATTCTGAGACCAGAAGTCATGCTGAAAGATCCATTCTCAGCCAGACATCAGCCTGAGAGCATGTGGGATGATTACCAGCCTGAGAGCTGAGCAGAGCCAGTCTGTGTGAGGGACTGGGAGTGCGAGTTCATGCCGCCATGTTGCGATGGTGAAGGGAGCATGCTAGCTCCATACCGGTAGCCAGGACCAGGGTCGTGACAGCACCTGGGGTGGGGATGCCGTGGCTGACCTGTTGGACGCTGGACTGGACGTGGGGTGAAACATGTCCAGGACGGAGCCTGTGAGAGGCTTGGCCAACCCGTTACCCAGGTAGCGAGACCCGGATCCGTGCTGTCACATCGCCATCGGACTCGGTGGCCGGTGTTCCTGCCTCAGCCGCTGGGAGGAGCCGGATTCCTTCGTCTGGTGGTGCTGGTGATAGGAAGGCCTTGTCCTCATATGGACCTGCTCCAGCGACGTCTGCCTCTGTCGCTGAGCGCCGCTGTGTTTCCCCTCTGGGTGGTGTTGGTCGCAGAAGAGCGGGCCCTGCAGAGGTGTCCGTTAGGCGCAGCCTGCGTTCTTCTGTCAGAGGTGGGATGGGTGGAGCCAGTCGTGCATCTCCATCTGGTCTGGCTCTAGGGGCGGTTCGGATGAGGTCATCAGGCTGTGAGCTCCAGCCTATGGGAGGTGGCCGCGCCCTTCAAATACATTGGAGCCTGTCTTGCAGGCCGCCAGATATAGTTTTGGTTCCCCAAGTGACATAGTGTGTGTTTGGTTTTGACTCTGACCTTTGCCTGGATTTTCGACTCTGTACCGCCTGACGATTTTGTACCTTCGCTGCCCTCTCGGTTTTGACTCGGACTCCTGACTACGTTCTTCGCTTCCTGATTTTTCCCTTCCTAGACGACCTCCCTGCTCTGCTGCTCCCATAGGCAGCTACCCCCTGGGCTCCGCTATAATTCCAGATCCCTGTATAGGGGTTAAGGGTCTCGGGGTTTCTCGGGGTGCTGCCTTCCCAGCAGCTCAGCCTTACAGCGGACGGTCGTCATATTATATCTGGCCATACCATTTTTTATATATATATGTATCGACTATATATATATTTAAACGCATTCCCTTACTTTTTTTTTCTTTTCTCTCCTTTTCCCAATGGTTTTACCTGTTGTTTTTTTTTTTTTCTTTACTCTGAGCTGTGTCAGCTGTTAATTGCTTCCATCAATGCATCTGTGTCCAGCTTCTCAGTCCTGTGGAGGAACACTCCCATCTTCTCATGCCAACATGCTGCACAAGTCACCATCTGAAGTCCTCTGCATGAATGCTGGAGATCAGAAGGCCTCATTCCCTGGATGTCAGCACCTGGGGGGCTCTGGCTATGCCTGCTCAGGTGCCCAGGTAGGATTGCCCGCAAATGCGGCCAAAGTCCTGTTACCTATTTCTTTGACTTACCTTAAGAAATCTGTGTGTTTGGAGGCTTATGTTGACAGTGGCTCAGAGGGGAATTTCATAGATCTCCATGTAGCGAGAACTCTTGGTGTACCACTGCTAAGGCTTAATGCCCCCATTAGAACCACTGCAGTTAATGGCACTCCCCTCATCCAGGGTGGAGTGGAATTTGTCACTGAGGAAGTGTCAATGCTGGTGGGGTTGTTACATGCTGAAAAGGTGTCATTTTTTGCAATCAGTAATTTATCATCTGCAGTACTCCTGGGCATGCCATGGTTACGTAAACATAACCCAGTCATAGACTGGCACTTGAGTGACATCGTGCGCTGGAGCCCAAAGTGTCAGGATAACTGTATCTCGCTGTCTGTGAACCAAGTGAAGGTCAAGACTCCTCCATTTGTACCATATGCCTTTAGAGATTTTGAGGATGTATTTTCTATTCAGGAATCAGAGAAATTACCCCCTCACAGAAAGTATGATTGCGCCATAGATTTGATACCTGCTTCTCGTCTCCCAAAGGGGAGAATATTTAACCTCTCTGGTCCTGAACGTCAGGCTATGAATGATTACATAGCAGACAGTCTGAGAAAGGGGTATATTAGACCATCCACCTCACCAGTAGGGGCCGGTTTCTTTTTTGTGGGAAAGAAAGATGGCGGCCTCAGACCTTGCATTGATTACCGCGAATTAAACGCGATCACTGTGAAAAACCAGTATTCTCTTCCACTCATCTCTGATCTTTATAATCAGCTGTTGGGAGCCAAGTATTTCACCAAACTGGACCTCAGGGGAGCATATAACCTGGTCCGTATAAAAGAAGGCGATGAGTGGAAGACCGCGTTCAATACGACTCTCGGCCATTTTGAGTATCTCGTAATGCCGTTCGGGTTAAGCAACGCACCTGCAGTTTTTCAGAATTTCGTGAACGATATATTCAGAGACATCAGTGGTGTATATGTGGTCATTTATTTGGACGACATTCTGGTTTTTTCTCCTGGTCTTTGGTCGCACGTCCGACATGTCCGTACTGTGCTCCAGAGACTCAGAGAGCATTCTTTATTCGCCAAATTAGAGAAATGTGTCTTCATGGAGTAGGAGATAAACTTTTGGGGTATATTATATCTGCTAAAGGTTTTTGCATGGATCCTGCCAAAATTAAACCCATTAAGGAATGGGTACAACCCAAGTCTCTGAAGGCACTGCAGCGATTCTTGGGTTTCGCTAACTATTACCGCAAATTTATTAAAGGGTTTTCCGAGATAGCCAAACCACTCACTGATTTGACGCGTAAAGGGGCGGATGTGGTTAATTGGAAGCCTGAAGCAATTTATGCGTTTACTAAGTTAAAGGAATGTTTCTCCTCTGACCCAATATTGGTTCAGCCTGATCTGGACCGCCCCTTCATTGTAGAGGTAGATGCCTCTGAAGTTGGAGTGGGGGCAGTGCTGTCACAAGGCACTGCATCCCTCACTCAGCTTCGTCCGTGTGCCTTCTTTTCCCGAAAATTTTCATCTACCGAGATGAATTATGACATAGGTAACCGAGAGTTGTTGGCAATCAAATGGGCCTTCGAGGAATGGCGCCACTTCCTCGAAGGCGCCAAACATAAGATTACCGTAATTACTGACCACAAAAACCTGACCTACTTGGAATCAGCAAAAAGACTGAATCCTAGACAGGCTAGGTGGGCTTTGTTCTTCTCCAGATTTGATTTTGTTATCACCTTCCGACCAGGTAATAAAAATGTGAGGGCTGATGCCCTGTCTCGAAGTTTTTGCCCCATACAAGTCGGGGACGTTGAACCCGACTCCCATTTTAACCAAGGGGATTGTTGTCTCGGCTGTGTCTTTGGACCTTCTGGAAGAGATTCGTAGATCTCCAGAACAGGCCCCTGACACTACTCCTGCCCAGAAACTATTTGTCCCTACCAAATTCCGCCTCCAAGTTCTTAAGGAATCTCATGATTCCGTCCTCGCAGGGCATCCTGGTATCAATAACACCATCAGACTTGTAACCAGGAGTTTGTGGTGGCCAACCATAGTAAAGGACTGTAAGGAATATGTACTGGCTTGTGAAACCTGTGCTCACGCTAAGTCTCCCCGCAACCGCCCTGCCGGGTTGCTCCAGTCCTTGCCTACCCCTGAGGGTCCTTGGACTCATATCTCCATGGATTTTATTACTGACCTGCCACTCTCAGAAGGGAAGACTTGTATCTGGGTAGTGGTAGACAGATTCAGCAAGCAGTGTCATTTTGTTCCGCTGTCCGGGTTACCTAATTCTGAGACCCTGAGCAAAGTATTTATTAATCATGTTGTGCGATTGCATGGTGTTCCTGTGAATATTGTTTCTGACAGGGGCACCCAGTTCGTTTCTAAGTTTTGGAGGGCATTCTGTAAACGGATTGGAATTGACTGTTCCTTTTCTTCTGCCTATCACCCTGAAACCAATGGTCAAACCGAGCGCGCTAATCAAGCTCTCGAACAGTATCTACGTTGTTATGTCTCTGAGCATCAATCTGATTGGGTGGAACATCTGCCACTAGCAGAATTCGCCATGAATAACCAGTACCAGGAGTCCATCAAGACCACCCCTTTCTACTGTAATCATGGGCTGCACCCGCGCTTTTGTTCATTTTCTTCTAGGCTTTCTGATGTTCCTGGGGTAGAAAGGTGCGTAGATCAGTTAAAGACTATCTGGTCTGAAGTGAACAAAAACTTAAAGGGGGCTCAGACTAGGCAGGCGTCTTCTGCTAATAAACGGCGTTCCAAGGGTCCGGACCTGGGAGTTGGGGACAAAGTTTGGCTGTCCACAAAAAATATCAAGCTCAAAGTGCCGTCTGCCAAACTAGGTCCCAGGTTTATTGGTCCGTATGAAATTATTGACGTGATTAACCCTGTAGCCTTTCGTCTGAAGCTCCCTCAAGCATTCAAACTGCCCAATGTATTCCATAAATCCCTTCTCAAATTGTACCGATCTCCGATTCGTCCTGTCCGGTCCCCTCCTCCTCCGGTCTTGATCGGGGGTGCCGTGGAATACGAAGTTCAGCGAATCCTTGATTCCCGCTTGGTGAGAGGATCCGTGCAGTATCTGGTACATTGGAAGGGCTATGGTCCGGAGGAGAGGTCCTGGGTGCCTGCCGGTAATATCCATGCCAAGGGTTTGATCAGAGGTTTCATCTTCTTCATCCCAATAAACCGGGTTTTGTGGGTCCGGAGGCCCCTCGTGGAGGGGGGGGTACTGTCACATCGCCATCGGACTCGGTGGCCGGTGTTCCTGCCTCGGCCGCTGGGAGGAGCCGGATTCCTTCGTCTGGTGGTGCTGGTGATAGGAAGGCCTTGTCCTCATATGGACCTGCTCCAGCGACGTCTGCCTCTGTCGCTGAGCGCCGCTGTGTTTCCCCTCTGGGTGGTGTTGGTCGCAGAAGAGCGGGCCCTGCAGAGGTGTCCGTTAGGCGCAGCCTGCGTTCTTCTGTCAGAGGTGGGATGGGTGGAGCCAGTCGTGCATCTCCATCTGGTCTGGCTCTAGGGCGGTTCGGATGAGGTCATCAGGCTGTGAGCTCCAGCCTATGGGAGGTGGCCGTGCCCTTCAAATACATTGGAGCCTGTCTTGCAGGCCGCCAGATATAGTTTTGGTTCCCCAAGTGACATAGTGTGTGTTTGGTTTTGACTCTGACCTTTGCCTGGATTTTCGACTCTGTACCGCCTGACGATTTTGTACCTTCGCTGCCCTCTCGGTTTTGACTCGGACTCCTGACTACGTTCTTCGCTTCCTGATTTTTCCCTTCCTAGACGACCTCCCTGCTCTGCTGCTCCCATAGGCAGCTACCCCCTGGGCTCCGCTATAATTCCAGATCCCTGTATAGGGGTTAAGGGTCTCGGGGTTTCTCGGGGTGCTGCCTTCCCAGCAGCTCAGCCTTACAGCGGACGGTCGTCACACGTGCCCGGTAAGACAGCGATTCCCGTGTAATGGAGTGAGCTGTGTGTGATTAATGCCAGGCAGGCATAACCGCTATTGGGTCCGACTAGGCAGTCGGTAAAGGACCCGTTGATGTATGTAGGCGCTTAGGCAATTGCCCTGAATGTAAGATGATGACCTATGTAAGAACATTGTATAATAATGTGGGGAGAAAGTGACCCAGCCAGTATGGATGATGTTGGAGGCGTTCCGTCCCTGTGGGACGAGAGGGAGGCTTGCCCTGCTGCTTGCAGAGGGTACCCGTCCCTCAACCACGGCCTCTAATGGTGTGGGTGTGCCTGTGGTGCCAGACACAGGGGTAATAGGGCTCCTAGTAGGTAATGGATGAGGTTCCCGTGTACTATGGTTTGCCAGTCCCTGTAATGGGCCATGGAGGAGCCACAGTCCATGGATGATGGGCTGTGAGCATGTGGAAGAAATGTATGTGATCCATGGACGTTTGAATGATGGATCACACATGGTATGTAAGGCCCGGTCAGGCAGGAATCCTGACTACGGGGTAATGTTAGGTCATCAAGCTGGGTGACTAAAGCCAGGCGGCAGGTACCGCCATTGGGACCCACAGGGCCCGTTGAGGCGTATGTAACGAAGGTCAGAAGCAGGGGTTAAAAGGGCTCCTAGAGTGGGGACACCATGGTTGAACCAGGTGGACGCTGACCTGGACATGGAGTGAAACATGTCCAGGAAGGAGCCCCTTGGGGATACATGACATACCCGGTACTAAGGTTCCTCAATCCCTGTTATGAACCCAGAGGAATCATCGTGGATAAATATACATATGGGGAACTAAGAAATGTATGTGTAAAGTGTATATAGGCCGGAGGCCGTAGCCACCACGGGAGCTGTTAGTAGAGCTCCAATGGGGACAGAGAGATGGTTACAGGTCCCGGGTTACAATAAGATGTCATGTGCAATAAGTGTTATGTAATGTTATATGTAAATGTATGGTGTATTTATGTATGGTGTTTATAATCAATGTGATATGTGTCAAACATGCTACCCGGGTTATGTTATTAATATGTGAAAAATAAACGGGTAGACATTGGTTAACTTATAAACACGTGTTTGTTGTCGTTATGCAAGCGGGTTCCCCGGTTGCTACCTCACAGCGGACATGATATTGGAAACTGCGGTTAGACAGACATTGGTGTTCTTTATTAGAGCGGGAGTAATGTCAGGGGAAGAAGTGTATAGTTATGTGTCATCAGCATAAAGATGGTACTGGAAACCAAATCTGCTGATAGTCTGTCCTATCGGGGCTGTGTAGAGTGAGAAGAGTCCAAGGACTGAACCCTGAGGGACTCCAATAGTGAGAGGAAGAGGGGAGGAGGTGGAGCCAGCAAATGATACACTGAAAGAGCGGTCAGAAAGATAGGAAGAGAACCAGGAGAGAGCAGTGTCCTTGATGCCGATGGAGTGCAGCATGGAGAGTAGGAGATGGTGGTCAACAGTGTCAAAGGCTGTAGAGAGATCAAGAAGGATAAGCAGAGAGTGGTGACCATTACGTTTTGCCGTCAGAAGGTCATTGGTCACCTTGGTCAGAGCAGTTTCTGTAGAATGTAGGGGGCGGAAACCAGACTGTAATGGGTCTAGAAGAGAGTGAGTGGAGAGGTAATGAGTGAGGTGGGAGTAGACCAGGCGCTCCAGGAGTTTAGAAATGAAGGGAAGATTGGAAACTGGTCTGTAGTTGTTTGTGCAGGAAGGGTCGAGAGAAGATTTCTTTAATAAAGGAGTGATGATAGAGTGTTTAAAGGAGGAGGGGAAGACGCCAGAAGAGAGGGAGAGATTGAAGATTTTGGTTAAGTGAGTGGTGACCACCGGAGAGAGAGACTGAAGTAGGTGAGAGGGGATGGGGTCAGCAGTGCATGTCGTGGGACGAGAGGAAGAGAGGAGCCTGGAGACTTCATCTTCTGTGACCGGGTCAAAAGTAGTGAGTGAGCCGCAGGAAATGTGGGGAGAGGTAGGGGTAACAGCAATTTGAGGTTGGGAGTTGATTTCCTGATGGATGTTTTCTATTTTCTCTGTGAAGTTGGAAGCCAGGTTATCAGCACAGAGGTCAGTGATGGGGGCCTGCACTTTAGGACTGAGGAGAGAGTGAAAGGTGTCAAAGAGTTTTTTTGGGTTGTTGGATAGTGAGGATATCAAAGTGGTGAAGTAGGTTTGTTTGGCAAGGTGAAGGGCAAAATTGTAAGTTCTCAGCATAAATTTGTAGTGAATGAAGTTTTCTGGAGTGCGACTTTTCCTCCATAGACGTTCAGCACTCCTAGAGCATCGCTGGAGGAATCGAGTTTGTGATGTGAGCCAGGGCTGTTTGGCTCTGTGTTTGGAGGCTTTGAGGGTGAGGGGTGTTACTTGGTCCAGGGTCCTTCTGAGAGAGTCATTTAAGTGATTGACTGCCAGATCGGGACAGGAAAATGAGGAGATTGGGGACAGTGATGAGTGTAGAGAGTCTGAGAATGTGTGAGGGTTTATGGGCTGTAGATTTCTTAATGTGTGATATGTAGGAATGTGCTGGGGTGGGCAAGGGTTAGTGAGTGTGAAGGAGAGAATGTTGTGGTCAGAGAGGGGATGTTCTGAATTATCTAAGGAGGAGGTTGAGCAGAGCCAGACAAAGATCAGGTCAAGGGTGTTACCATCCTTGTGTGTCATCGAGGTTGAGAGCTGAGAGAGGCCAAGAGATGTGGTTAGAGATAGGAGCTGAAATGCAGATGAGGAGATGGGGCTGTTTGTGGGGATGTTGAAGTCTCCCAGACTAATGGTTGGTAATTCTGAGGACATGAAATGCAGCAGCCATGCGGAGAAATGGTCAAGGAATTGGGTGGGTGACCCTGTGGGCGGTAAACCACCGCTACTCTAAGGAGTAGGGGATGGAAGAGCCTAATTGTGTGGACCTCAAAAGAGGGGAATGAGAGTGATGGAGCTGGGGGGATGACCTGGAAAGTACATTGTGGGGACAGGAGTAAGCCTACTCCACCACCATGTCTGTTGCCAGTAGGGATGGGCGAGTCTACTCGCTAGGACTCGTTACTCGGCGAGTAGTAAGGGACTCGCAGGACTCGGTACTTTGCGAGTTTCCCAGCGATTACTCGCACAGCAACGAGTCCAATGCAAATCAATATCAATCCTAGTTTTGTCAGAGACTCTGACAAAACTAGGATTGCCATTGACTTGCATTGGTCTGATTACTGTGCAAGTAATCGCAGGGAAACTCGCATAGTAACTGCTGTTACTTTGCGAGCCGAGTCCAGCTGTCTGCTCTGTGCAGGCTGCCGCAGCTCCAGGGTCCTAGAGCCCGCCTGCTCACAGAGATGATGTAGCAGAGCTGAGATTGTTCTCAGTCTGCTCATTCCCTGTGCATAGACATCTATATCTATGCACAGGGATGTAGCAGAGAGGACATCGCGTTTTGGACTATGTCGGATGGAAGAGGATTTTTTTAATTAAAGATGGAGTCCCTAATGGCTTTTTTTTTTTATTTCTAATAAAAAATTTTCTCTGTTGTGTTTTTTTAACCCTTTATTGGAGATTCTTAGTGGCCAGGTCAAACGTGGCCTGACATTAAGAATCTCGGGCTTAATGCCAGCTTGTATAACAAAGCTGGTATTAACCCCTTTATTACCCAGCGTGCCATCGCCACCAGGGCCGCTGAAAGAGCGGGGTTCAGCGCCAGAGAATGGCGCTTCAATGAACGCGCCATCTTCTGGGGCGGCTGCGGGCTGCAATTTGCAGCGGGGTGTGCCCAGAAAGCTTGGGCATCCCTGCGCTGCGGATTCCAGCCCCCAGCTGCTTAGCTGTACCTGGCTAGACATAGAAATTGCGCGGAGCCCCACGCATTTTTTTTTTTATTATTTCATGAAATTCATGAAATAATAAAAAAAAAAGGGCTCCCCTATATTCTTGTGTCCGGCCAGGTACAAATAGGCACCTGGGGGTTGGGGGCAGCCCGTCGCTGCCTGCTGGATCCGGCTGGTTCCAGAAATACGGCAAAGCCCACGTGAAATTTTTTTCTTACAAATCCATAAAACAATGTAAAAAAAAGGGACTGCATCTTTATTAACCCCTGGACCATGGGCGAGGGGTTAATAAAGATGCAATCCCTTTTTTAGGATTGTTTTATTGATTTTTCAGAAAAAAAATTACATGGGCTTCGCCGTATTTCTGGAACCAGCCGGATCCAGCAGGCAGCGACGGGCTGCCCCCAACCCCCAGGTGCCTACTTGCACCTGGCCAGACACAAGAATATAGGGGAGCCCTTTTTTTTATTATTTCATGAATTTCATGAAATAATAAAAAAAAAATGCGTGCTGCTCCGCTCAATTTCTATGTCTAGCCAGGTACAGCTAAGCAGTTGGGGGCTGGAATCCGCAGTCCAGGGAGGCCCAAGCTTTCTGGGCACACCCCGCTGCAAATTGCAGCCCGCAGCCGCCCCAGAAGATGGCGCGTTCATTGAAGCGCCTTCTTCTGGCGCTGAACCTCGCTCTTCCAGCGGCCCTGGTGGCGGTGGCACGCTGGGTAATAAAGAGGTTAGGGCCAGTTTTGTATTATCAGCTGGCCCTAAGCCCGAAATTTATGGCGGTCACGCCAATATTAGACATGACCGCCATGAATTTCTATTAAATTGTTTTAAAAAAAACACAAGACAGAGAAATTTTTTTATTAGAAATAAAAAAAAAAGCCATTAGGGACTCCATCTTTAATTAAAAAAATCCTCTTCCGTCCAACGTAGTCCAAAACGCTATGTCCTCTCTGCTCATCCCTGTGCATAGATATACATGTCTATGCACCGGGATGAGCAGACTGAGAACAATCTCAGCTCTGCTACACACAGGAAGAGCAGGCAGGTTCTAGGACACTGGAGCTGCGGCAGCCTGTACAGAGCAGACAGCCTGACTCCTTACTGTGCAAGTTTCCCAGTGATTACCGTATATACTCGTGTATAAGCCGACCCGTGTATAAGCCGACCCCCCTACTTTTGCCCCCAAAACCTGGGAAAATCTATTGACTCGCGTATAAGCCGAGGGTGGACCCCAGCACAGGTATACAGCCCCCAGCAGTGGTATACAGGCCCCAGCAGTATGATATACAGCAGGCCCCAGTGGTATATACAGCAGCCCCAGTGGTATTGCAGCCCCAGTGGTATTGCAGCCCCTATATACAGCAGCCCCAGTGGTATTGCAGCCCCAGTGGTATTGCAGCCCCTATATACAGCAGCCCCAGTGGTATTGCAGCCCCAGTAATGCAGGGCCCCTATATACAGCAGCCCCAGTGGTATTGCAGCCCCAGTGGTATTGCAGCCCCTATATACAGCAGCCCCAGTGGTATTGCAGCCCCAGTGGTATTGCAGCCCCAGTAATGCAGGGCCCCTATATACAGCAGCCCCAGTGGTATTGCAGCCCCAGTGGTATTGCAGCCCCTATATACAGCAGCCCCAGTGGTATTGCAGCCCCAGTAATGCAGGGCCCCTATATACAGCAGCCCCAGTGGTATTGCAGCCCCAGTGGTATTGCAGCCCCTATATACAGCAGCCCCAGTGGTATTGCAGCCTCAGTAATGCAGGGCCCCTATATACAGCAGCCCCAGTGGTATTGCAGCCCCTATATACAGCAGCCCCAGTGGTATTGCAGCCCCAGTAATGCAGGGCCCCTATATACAGCAGCCCCAGTGGTATTGCAGCCCCAGTGGTATTGCAGCCCCTATATACAGCAGCCCCAGTGGTATTGCAGCCCCAGTAATGCAGGGCCCCTATATACAGCAGCCCCAGTGGTAGTATACAGGCAGCCCCAGTAATGCAGGGCCCCCCCCCTCATGCTCCGGTCACCTGTAAAGCAAATTATACTTATCAGTGCCCGCTGCCGTCCGCGCCCGCATCTGCCGACATCCCGATCCTCCGTCTTCATGCGACTTCTTCCTGTTTCCTGTGCGCGTCGCCGGTAATGACGTCATTGCCTGCGACGCGCACAGAAGCAGGAAGAAGATGCATGAAGATGGAGGATCGCGATGTCGGCAGATGCGGGCGCGGACGGCAGCGGGCACTGATAAGTATAACTTGCTTTACAGGTGACCGGAGCATGAGGGGGGGGCCCTGCATTACTGGGGATGCGGGGGCTGCTTTATACCGCTGTATACAGCAGCCCCCGCACTGACTCGCGTATAAGCCGAGGGGGGTACTTTTCAGCCCAATTTTTGGGCTGAAAAACTCGGCTTATACGTGAGTATATACGGTACTTGCACAGTAAACGAGTCCAATGCAAGTCAATGCCAATCCTAGTTTTGTCAGAGTCTCTGACAAAACTAGGATTGCTTCAGGCTGAAGCTTCCGAGACACATCTGTGATTTGTAAATCGCACACTACTCGCTATTATACTCGCTTCCCCATTCATTAACATTGGACTCGCTAGACTCGCAACGAGTAGCGAGTCCCGGGCTCGGACTCGCTAGAGTCAAGCGATTCCGAGTAATTTAAGGCTCGCCCATCACTAGTTGCCAGGTCTTGGGGAATGAGAGAAATGCAAGCCGCCATAAGAAATAGCGGCTGGGGACACTGTGTCTGAATCCTGGATCCAGGTTTCAGTAAGGGCCAGCAGATTAAGGGAGTTAGTGAGAAAGTAGTTATGTATGAGTGGAAGTTTGTTACATGCAGACCGTGGATTCCAGAGAGCACAATTAAAAGAGGGCGATGAAGGTGTGCAAGTAATGTTTATAAGGTTGGTGGGGTTTCTATGTGTGGTGGGAGAGGTTTAGAAGTTGGTGGAGGGTGGACCTGGATTTGGAGAGATGTCCCCTGACAGAAGCAGCAGTAGAAAGAGGAAAGGCAAACAGTTTTTGTGATGGTGACTTTGTTTTTGGTGCAATACCCTGGAGCATGGTGGTCTGAGATTATTCACCACTATTTGTGCAAATGGACACCATACCCTGTTTTTAATCATTAAGTCTATTTTGTTTTACATTAATTTTATTTTTATACTCTAGTAATAGTTTTAAACACAGATCTTGTACATACTCTGATTTCTCGAGTCTAGAATAACCCTTATTGTTAATAAATTTATTATATATTTTCTAGTGCAGAGGTCCCCAACTCCAGGCCTCAAGGGCCGCCAACATTGCAGGTTTTCAGGATTTCCTTAGTATTGCACAGGTGCTAATGTGATCTGCACAGGTGGTGATTTCAACCCCTTAGCAATACTAAGGAAATCCTGAAAACCTGCACTGTTGGCGGCCCTCGAGGCCTGGATTTGGGGACCTCTGGTCTAGTGTATATGAATACAACTATGTTATTGAAATAAACATCCCAAAAAAGGGTTTTCTAACACATACCTGTGTGAGGCCCTCTTATTTAGGTTGGTTTAAGCTTCTGGTATTTAAAAACAGAAGCCAAAACAAAATACATATACATCCTGATAAAAACACCTAGCACAATAGCACAAGAATAAGAAAGCCATAAGCCTATAGAGTTAGCGCAGAGCCCACCATCTATAGAATCCCTTAAGTTTAGTTTACTGATCCCATCATTTTATCTATAATTAGAGTTTTTCATCTGCAACCTATAGGAGATCTATGGGAGAAATACCTTCATAGATAGTTGGTTCTATGCTCAAGTACTTAGTTTTAATTGTAAAATCGACACATTTTGTGGAGGGGGTTCATTTAGAGATATGGTAGCACAAAACCTTTTGTCAAGGGCAATTAGCCATCTTGTAAACCTCATTGAAAAGCTGAAAGCTTTGTTAAGTAAATCACAGTCCTTCAAGTCACATGAATTTTCTGAAAATTCAGATTCACCTGCTATTTAAATGTTTACAATTTGACTAACTGGAATGAAGCAAAAAAACAGCTAGCTAATTAGTATTAATACATTAATTATTGTGGGTCTTTCATCATCCTTTCAAATAATTACATAACAGCATATAAAAAAACATATTATAGTAGGCCATTACCCTACTGTACTCCAGGCACTTCGGTCGTGTCACACCCCACGTAGGTCACACGCCCCTTTCTACATGAAGTGTGATGAAGCCAAAACCTTAAAGTTCCTGGATTATGGTAGGGAAAACACCATACTAAAATTGACATGCTGCAGTCTTGTATGTATCTGTAAAAATCTGCAACTAATACACTGCACTAAACAGCGCAGATGTAGGCACAGCACACACAAAGTCAAATTGACTTTGCTGGCTAGCCAATATAACATGCGCATTTGTGACACATTTTTACAAATATGCTGTACTATGTGCAGCAAATATGCCAGTGTGGGTGCAGGGCCTAAGGCTATAGTATATTCACACATCCATGTGACATGTCCTGTCCTAGTGCTGGTCAAATTTTTCTAGAATAGCACATTGAACTATAGAGTTTAATTGAATCATACAAACATTAATTTTCAAGGAAACTCAGATCTTGTCCTATTCTCATCAGATTTTGCAGAACAAACTCAGCCACTAAAATGGATGCACGAGACACGGATAAAACTAAAATTACTTACTTTGTTTACCTTCAGATTTCCTGCCTATTTTCAAAACTTTTCAACTGATGCATTCTTAAGAGTCAATACAGTAGATTAAAATAGTTCAGTGAAAAAAGGATGAGAAAAAAAATGATGCATCTAAAATGCGACTTGGATGACACCTTAGGAAAAAATAGGAGAATTTCTCTCAAATTGTAACACACTGATGTATGAATGTATCCTAAGGCACATGATCCTGCCTTTGTTATTGTTCTGGTACCCATAGGTCCCCCTACATCTTGACTGTAAAATGTCAATGTTGGTAATGTGACTGAGCTTCATTGGACACTATCATTTTCCCAAATTACTTTTTAATTTACAGAGTATAAACTTTTCAAATTACCGTATATACTCGTGTATAAGCCGACCCGTGTATAAGCCGACCCCCCTACTTTTGCCCCCAAAACCTGGGAAAATCTATTGACTCGTGTATAAGCCGAGGGTGGACCCTAGCACAAGTATACAGCCCCCAGCAGTGTGGTATACACCAGTCCCAGAGGTAGATACAGCAGCCCCAGTGGTAGTATACACGCAGCCCCAGTAGTATATACAGCCCCAGTGGTAGTATATACAGCCCCAGTGGTAGTATACAGGGCCCCAGAGGTATATAGCAGCCCCAGTGGTAGTATACAGGGCCCCAGAGGTATATAGCAGCCCCAGCGGTAGTATACAGGGCCCCAGAGGTATATAGCAGCCCCAGCGGTAGTATACAGGGCCCCAGAGGTATATAGCAGCTCCAGTGGTAGTATACAGGGCCCCAGAGGTATATAGCAGCCCCAGTGGTAGTATACAGGGCCCCAGAGGTATATAGCAGCCCCAGTGGTAGTATACAGGGCCCCAGAGGTATATAGCAGCCCCAGTGGTAGTATACAGTGCCCCAGAGGTATATAGCAGCCCCAGTGGTAGTATACAGGGCCCCAGAGGTATATAGCAGCCCCAGTGGTAGTATACAGTGCCCCAGAGGTATATAGCAGCCCCAGTGGTAGTATACAGGGCCCCAGAGGTATATAGCAGCCCCAGTGGTAGTATACAGTGCCCCAGAGGTATATAGCAGCCCCAGTGGTAGTATACAGGGCCCCAGAGGTATATAGCAGCCCCAGTGGTAGTATACAGTGCCCCAGAGGTATATAGCAGCCCCAGTGGTAGTATACAGGGCCCCAGAGGTATATAGCAGCCCCAGTGGTAGTATACAGTGCCCCAGAGGTATATAGCAGCCCCAGCGGTAGTATACAGGCAGCCCCAGTAATGCAGGCCCCCCCCAGCGTCTCTCCGGTCACCTGTAAAGCAAGCTATACTTATCAGTGTCCCGCTCGCACCCGCCGCTGCCGACATCCACGATCCTCCATCTTCATGCGACTCCTCTTCCTGTTTCCTGTGCGCGTCGCCGGGAATGACGTCATTGCCGGCGACGCGCACAGAAACAGGAAGAGGAGTCGCATGAAGATGGAGGATCGTGGATGTCGGCAGCGGCGGGTGCGAGCGGGACACTGATAAGTATAGCTTGCTTTACAGGTGACCGGAGAGACCCTGGGGGGGCCCAGCATTACTGGGGAAGCGGGGGCTGCTGTATACCGATGTATACATCGGTATGTACCGATGTATACATCGGTATACAGCACTGACTCGCGTATAAGCCGAGGGGGGTACTTTTCAGCCCAATTTTTGGGCTGAAAAACTCGGCTTATACGCGAGTATATACGGTAGAAGGTCAAATAAAAAAATCAGGTGATAACAAATATATACATTAAAGTGAAATTATATAGTAGGATGAAAAGGGAAGAAAGGAGGTATTACATTATCAGTACCATTTTAATCCCTTCACCCATGGTCCCTTTGTCATTTTCTGTTTCCATTCCTTCTTCCAAGAGCCTTAACTTTTTCATTTTTTTTTCAATAAAGCCCTATGAGGACTTGTTTTTTGCGGGATGAGTTGTACTTTTTAAATTACATTATTCCATCATTAATTTTACCATATAGTGTACTGAAAAACAAGAAAAAACTCCAAGTGCGGTAACATTGCAAACCAAGTGCAATTTCACAATGGTTTTGCGGGGTTTTGTTCACTTTCTTCAAAATATGGTAAAACTGACCTGGAAGAATGATTCTCTCATTATGAGTTCATAAATACCAAACATGAATACTTTCAATTTTATCCAAGTGGTTCAAATTGTTTTTAGAAATTTGCCAAAAGAAACAATTGCACTTTCGTCGTCCTTTTCCAAGACCCCAAACGTTATAATTTTAGGGATCTGGGGCTGTATGAGGGCTTATTTTTGCGACTTGAGCCGACGCTTTTATTTATCCAATTTTCGGGTAGATGTGATGTTTTTATCACTTGTTATTGCATTCTTTGCAATGTTGTGGTGACTAAAAATAACGTAATTTTAGCATTTTGACTTTATTCCTGTTATGAAATTTACCGATCAGATTAATTAATATTTTGATAGTATGGGGATTTCTGAACAGGGCAACACCAAAAAATAATATTTTTTAATTTATTTTTTAGAATTTGATTTTCAAAGGAGCAAAAGGAAGATGGTTTGAACTTTGCTGATTACTTTTTCATATTTAGTAAAAAGGTCTTCTTTATTGTTTTATTAGTTCCCTTGGGGCGTTTGAGACCTGAAGTGTACGATCACTTCTGCTGTTCAGAGCACAGCATCAGCATCCCTTTGAACAGCAAAAATGCTGATGATCTCTTATCTACCCGCACCTGTTAGCTGTTCATGTCGGCTGATCAGGTCAGTTGACCGACAAGTGCAGGGGTTAATGCGATCTCAACTCATGAGCTCGCGTTCAATTCAGGGACACGACCAAGGATATACAGGTACATCCTGGCTTGTTATTGATGAAGTACTGTTTATGAACTCTATGTTTTATGAATTGTTTTTGTTTTGACAGAACCACTACTTCAGGTGCTACAGCAATCTACTGGCTGGTCTTCACATATGTGCTTTCAGCCAGCTTATATACTTCAAAACACTTGGCTTGCATCAGAAACAGACCACATGATCACATCAAGAGTCTCATTATACAATATGAGATACTCCCCTTGGTGGAAGTATCTTGATGGCTAAACACACCCATCTTTCTCATTTATCTGCAGAACCTGAACTCTTGAATGCCTTTTAAGGCTTATGGAACTACAAGTCCCAGAGATAATATTCCAAGTTGATATTACAGACAACAATTGGCTCTGCGATATATATCAGATATTAACAATAAAATAAGTTGCCATCTTACAGTATGTAAAAGATGATGTAAAATACCATTGCTTGTGCAGTCTATGTGTGATCCATGCACCGCACGTTTTTTTCATCAACATAGACTTGTATCGGCGAATCTCGCAGCATGCTGCGGGTTCCCCTGCTTACCGAATTTTGAACAGGAAAAAGGAGTAGGTATGCTGTGACCTATTAGGGCCCCTTTACACGCCACCATTGAAAGGTAGCAACTGCCTGGCATTGGGGATATTTATGCCTGTTGCCATGAAATTGATACGAAATGGCAGCATGTAAATAGGGCAGTTCCTCCCGGTGCCCTGCAGTTGACTCAGATACCTGTTGCTGAGCCATGCTCAAAAACCAAAGGCAATAGAAAGGCACAATTGCCATGGTAGTGGCATCTAAACAGGGCACAGGCATGGATGTTGCGTCGCCTAGTGAACTCCCAGGGGCATGCCACGGCGTCATGGATACCACGACCCATCAGCGATCATTGGTGGGGGCTACGGTGTAACCATTGGCTGTCCCTTCACAGGGCGCCATATTTAAAGAGCTGACCATTCACAGTCCACAATTGCAATGGCGTCATGTATTAGCCAGCCTTCCTGCGCAGGCTGGCCAATCATGATGCTATTGCGTTGTCCAATCAACGCTTGTGCATCACGGAATACACAGCTCTGTCACGCCTATGTACTTGAGGCGTGAAAGATGTATGCCCATATTCCTTTGTGGTAGACGCATGTAAAGCAGGGAAGGTATTCAACAGGAAGTAAGCCGCAGGATCTGTCGGCACTTCCGGGGAACACAGATACCTTCAGTGGACAATGCAATGGCGGCGTGTATATGCGGCATCGGCGATCGGTATCCACCATTAAAAACATGCGCGTGCGGTGGATACCTGTTGCTAGCCACAGTGGCGGCGTGTAAAGGTACCTTTATTGTCAGTGCAATGCAATGTAATCTAGCTTGCACTCACAGATGTTATACTCAGATGTGAGTGAACCCTCAAAAATTTTGTTTAGGGGTATAATGAGCATTTTGAACCCACAGGTTCTTCACAGAATTTGATAACAATAGGTCATAATATTGAACATTTTTTTTCATACAAAAGTGTTGCATAAGTACCAAATTTCTCACTTAGAGGTAACATGAAAACGTGCATCCCACCGTTTGTTACCCACATTCTTATGAGCACAGTGATACCCAAAATTTAGAAAAAAAAAGTTCTGTTTGAACAAACAAAAGAGCTCAGAAGGGAATGAGCAATATTTGAAATTTGGAGCATTTTGAACCCACAGGTACTTCACAGAATTTGATAACAATAGATCACCATATTGGAAATGTTCTTTTTTCACAAACGTGTCGCTTTAGCACCAAGTTTCTCCCTTTTACAAGAGGTAGCATCAAAAAGTGGACCCCAGCATTTGTTACCCACTTTTTTTTTTATAAGCACAGCAATACCTCACATATAGACAAAAAGTTCTGTTTGGATAAGCAGGAAGGTTCAGAAAGGAAGGAGTAATATTTGAATTTTGGAAAAGCTGAAATAGATTGCGAGCACCATGTCACATTTGAAGGACCAAAGCAGAAACCCCCCCCACAAATAATGCCATTTTAGAAATTAAAGCCATCAAAGATTGTATCCAAGGTTATAGTGAGCATTCTGAACCCACAGTTACTTCACAGAATTAGATAACAATAGGTCATCTTCTTGAAAATTCTCTTTTTTTTCACAAAAATGTTGCTTTAGCACAAAATTTCTCACTTTTACAAAAGGTAGCACCATAACATGGACCCCACAGTTTGTTATCAACTTTCTTTTGAGGATGGCTATATCCCACATATGGTTCAAAACCTCTTGGACAAATCAGAGGGCTTGGAGTGGAAGGAGGAATATTTGAAGTTTGGAAAAGCTGAAATACAGAAGATTGCGGACACCATGTTGCATTTGTAGAGCCCTTAGGGTGCCTAGACCGCAGAAACATCACACAAATGAACATATTTTGGAAACTAGACCCCTTAACCATGTTATGCAGGGCTATAGTGAGCATTTTGAACCCACAGATACTTCACAGAATTTAATAACAAATTTCTCAATGTAAGGGTATGTGCATATGATCGGGAGACACTGCACGCTGGATGCAATGTCTCCTCTCCTGCAGGAAGCTAGGAAACTCCCATGGGTGAATGCAGCCACCCAGTGACTACGATCTGCTTTCGGAGAACGGCAGCTTTTACCTGCATTCACCCCCCGAGATCGTCTCTGACTCCTTAGCACTACATTGACATGCTGCAGACAAGCAGTGGTACGGAAAACACCCCCAAGTTCAGTTAACACTGTAAAGAAAACAAGCACAGTGGGCACAGGATTTCTGCAACTTCAATCCACTGTGCTTGTACTGTACAATGCAGCAGTTTGGACGTAGTGATAATATGCTGCGTCCAAACCACTGCAAATATTGTGTGAACATTCCCTTAGGGGTCCAGTTTCCAAAATGGGGTTACTTGTCAGGTGTTTTTGCTCTTTAGCTACTTTAGGGGCTCTGCAAATGTGACATGGTGCCCACACACTAGTTCAGCCAAAGTTGTGTTTCAAATTTCAAATAGCGCTCCTTTTCTTCTGAGCTCTCCCGTTTGTACAAACAGCAGTTTCTGACCACATGTGGGGTATCAAAAGAAACTGAGTAACACATTTTGACAACCAATTTGTCATACTATCCCTTGTAAAAGTTAATGAATTGAGGCTAAAGCAACATTTTTATATAAAATGTAAATTTATTTATTGTAGAATGATTTCACTTGTGGTGTTTTTCTGTAGGCTCCTCAAAGTGACTTCAAATGTGATGTGATCCCTAAAAAAATGGTTTTGTAAATTTTGATGTAAAAATGAGAAATTGTTGATGAACCTTGAACCCTTTTAACTTCCTAACAAAAATATTGTTTCCAAATTTATACTGATGTAAAGTAGACATGTTTTATAGACTATTTTGTTTGACATTAATCTGGTTTAACAATATAAAAATTGAAAGTTTAAAGGTTGCTAAATATTCACCAAAATTCAGTTTTTTTTCCACAAATAAATGCAAAAAATATTGTCCTAAATTTAGCACTCGCCGGAGAAGTCATTTTTGCAGCATGTGCCAGAGATGCCGTCGTCTGTGCCGAATTGTTATGTGTGTACGCGATGCAGCTTCCAGTATTTTATTATAATGTTTCAAAGCTCACTCAGGACATGCAAGAGAGGAGATTTGGGCCAACAATTAATTCAAATTCTTCATAAATTGCTTGGTATTCATGGCATGCAGATTTCAATAAGTATGGCAATTATGGGATTCTTGAGCAGGGTGACAATTCTTAATACTGAAGGAAAAAAGGTTGTCAGAAAGTCTGAGGTGGGAATTAGCAATGTCATGCACTGAGCAGTGTGATGAGAAGACTAGGTCCAGGTTAGTAAGCTGTGAAAGCAAAAAAATATATCTGGGCACACCTCAAATTCTCGTGGAAAAAATGCAGATCACACAATGTGTCAAAGGTAAAGTGTTTCTTATTTCTTTATTGCCACACCAAGTCCAAAACACCAAATATCACCAACGTTTCGGCCTTCTACATAGGCCTTTATCAAGGTTTCAGTGTTGGAATCGGTGGGGGTTCCTAATAGAACCCAAAAGGGAGCAAGCGTATCCACAACAAACGTGGATGCACACCAAAGGATTTGGTTTATATCCACAGATGAAAAAAAACAGATACAGGCACTGGTAAATAGACTTAGTTGTGAGACAAGGCTCAGAGGAAAAACCTTTCTTGTGGTCTAGCGTCTGTGGCAGTGAAGCGGGATGTTAAAGATACCCAAGATAAGATTAAGAATGACATTGGATAGAAAGTGAGGAATCCAGGTGGCAAAGTGATGCAAGAAAAGGTGGGAGGGTTTCAGAGTGTGATACTCAACTGCTACTCACACAGAGAAGGGGTGAAAGAGGTTTACATTTTAGACCTCAAAAGAAGTGAGGATATGTCAGGGTACAAGGGGAAAAACCTGGGAAGCACTTTATGACAAAAGAGCAAACCAACACCTCCACCTTTTTTGTTCTCAAATCTATGGGTATGCGAAAAATGTAAGCCATCATATTAGAAGTAGCAACAGGTGGTGTCTGAATGATGGATACATTGGTTTAGGAAAGTGTCAGAAAGTCAAGAGAATTTGAAAGGAAAAAGTCATGTAGGTAGGGGAGTTACACACTGAACTGGCATTCCAGAGGGCATAGTTAAATAAAACAGAAGAGTCTGGATTTAGGTAGAGGTCTCCTTAAACGTGAATCAATGACCTGGCAATCTGGCCAATCAGGTGGCTGGTAGCGATCAGGTGGTTTGTGACGTCTGGCTATCTGATAGTCAATCAGATGGCTGGCAGTGATCTGACCAATCAGACTCACAGGTCCTTGTTGTTGATCGGAATGTCTTCTTTGTCGATCCCGGTGCAGGTGTCGGATAGGTGGGTATGATATTTTTTTATTTTTTAACAACATTTATTCACTTTTAGTACACTTTCACAGTGTTTATATAAATACACTGCGAAAGCTAAAGGACTACACGCTACTCCCGAGTAATCACAAGAAACTCAGGGAGTAGCGAGTAGCCCGAATATCGTCACTATTCGGCAAGTACCGAATAGTAATGATTCTACTCGCGCATCCCTAGTCTTGAGTTGTATGAAGGGAGTGGATGGATTTATGTGTTTTAAAAATGTGAAAAGAGCTGTACATAGGAGAGGGGAGGATAGAGGCATTGCTATAGATGAAGCACACATAATGCATGAAAGGGTTATAGATTTAAAAGAATGGAGCAGCTAGAACAGCAAAGATAAAAATAGATGTAGTACATACTGTACATTTTGCAGTACAAGTTAAGTAGAAACAAGTGTGTTAAAATATCTTGTAAGGCTTATTTGTCTCCTGCCCTATCTGCCTATTACTCTGACAAATATGAGTTGGAAAAACGACAGTATTCAGTGGAATGATGGCTTTAATTCCTACACGTTTTGAAGCCACATCCCAGCTCCTTCCTTGTAGAACCAACGACTTTGTATTACTCAAAAAATAGGAAATACTGGTGCTCACCACATAAAATAATTTTAATTTTCTTTAAGAAATTTTTGTTTTTCACACAAAAATGAAAAAACAAAAATAGTGGGATTAGCAGTCAGAGATCAAGACTAAAAGGACCTGCACGTACAAGGGAGGGTCTGCATCCACACCTACAAAGAATGAAATGGGTATATAAATAAAAATTACAGAGCTCACTTAAAAATTATCTTTTTCCTTTTAAAATATAAATAGATCAACTCTGAGTAGTTATCTGGTTGTCACGTTTAAACAGTTAAACAAAAAATGTACCTTAAGGAGTAAGACGGGGCTGCGTATCTTCCACTTCTTAACCTTTTCCCTTTTATCCTTCTTATAACTATATAACAAAAAAAAGAAAAGTAGGGGGGTATTCACAATTTAAAAATAAAGAGCTTTGGGTTCCTTAAATGTTTTAAATGACCTATTTGTTATATTTAAAAATATTAAAAGAGGCAGAAAGATCTTTTATTTAGAATTGGACACTGTACCTTTAAGGAGTAAAACAGAAGGGTAGATATTGCCACTGATATTCTAATTGCTCTTTGTATTACATCCTGGTATTACATCCTGGTGTAATAAATATAGACTTGTTCACATTAAAACTTTGGTTTCCGTGTGTAGTCTGTGCTTCCAATTGCAAATAGATCCCTGAGTAATTCTACACTACAATACAAAAATATTGTGGTGCTCATTCCAAATTTAATTTAATTATTTAGTTAAATCATTGAAAAGATTTATTTTTCATTACCAGTGAAGGTAATGCAATGCCCACCAGGGCAGTGGGGTGCCCTGTAGCTGGGCCAGTTGACTTTCTTGGGGAGGTCATGGTGGCTGTGACCAGGCTCCGTGGCCCTGGCCATGCAGTTAAGAGCTATTTACAGGGGATGAACGTGACGTCACCTGTGGTGTTCGGCCTTTTATGGCCGACACTGCAGATTTAGACCACCTGGGCAGATGATAGTGTACGTGGGATGGTATTGCTCCCCACAGGAGGAGCGGGAACCCAGGGCAAATGGATCTGTCAATATCAGGGAGAGGACTCTAATGGTGTAGCAGACAGACACAGTTTGTGGAGTTCTTTGCCTTTTTACTTGCTGATCGGTCAAGGCTACACAGCCATGTGATGTGTTTCTCGAGAGTGAAGCCAGGTCAGCTCCAAGAAGATTAGTATCACTCTGCTGAGACACCTTTCATTGGCCTGTCCAAGTTGCTCTCTCCTTGCGCTGGATTTCTCGCCTGCCCAGCTCATGGACAGAGTCCCAAGATGGTGGCTGCGGGCCTTGTTGGGCGACGGGCAATACGTTCCCTGACCCTAGTTTTAGCCCATCCTGCAGATTGTCCACGGATTGTAGCTACTGCTCTTGCAGATGCTGTGGCCTCCGATTTTCCTGGTGGAACCTTGAAGTGTCCACATCAGATTAGGGCCAGTCCCCTCTGGCAGCCAGTCCCTTTGCCCGACTCAGGTCGGGTCCAGATTCGGGGTCCATGGGTGGATCCTCCACTCCCGTGTCCCCTGGGATGCCTTCCTCCTCCTCTCTCCTACAATGTTCTCTTTTTTCACTTTCCCTAACCTCTGTACCTAACCCTTCCTCCAGCCTAAAGATCTACTGGCCTGGAGTTGGAGAGGTGTTTGATGCAGGTTTTTGTGTCTCGGGTTTGTGACCCCTCTCACCTAAGAGTGGTGACACCACACCTGTGGAGTAGGTGCAGCATCACTGTGGCGACCAGTCCACAGGGGCACCACATTACCCCTTGGCAAAGCACAGCACATCCGTGTGCTTCAAAACAGATACAAGATGTTAAGCATAAAAAACTCCCAATTTTTCATGTGCACATTTCACACAACATTGATATCTTCCCTTTATGGGAAGCGCTGACTTAAACATTATATCATAAAAGTTAGTATATAAAAATATAAAAAATATAAAAGTGCAAACACTAATATGCAAGCTTGCAAAGGCACCTAGACGGAGTGTCTCCTTGCCGGGCTAGCGTGTGTATCTAGTGGGAACCGCCCCAACCCATCTTCGCTTTGTCCCTGGGCGTGGCTACAGGGCTCTAGTGTATAGCCGCATTTGGCTCTTCGGCCACGCTGATGATTTATATTTACAGCCTGGTTGTATCAGTGCAAAAAAGTGCGATAGGTTCAATTAGGCACCCTAAGGAGAGGCACATTAAGAAGTGCAACTTTATACAGCGAATGCTTGGATCATGTCATCGTCCATAATCAAATTGTCTTTGGTCAGGTTAATCTATAACTATCTACAGAAGGCCTGGCCTGCTAAGTAAAATACTATTTATATACTACTATATACAACTCTAGCAACTAGCTAGGTTACTTATTATTCACTACATGATAACTATGCACACAATGACTAACATTAATACACCTTATCCATGTAATACTATATACATAATTACAGGGTATACTCTCTATTCTGCTTCCAGGGTAACCCGTTTACCAGCTGGCAACCTCCTCTCCCAGAGAGTACGTGCAAACTGCCTCCATACTCGCTGGACCAAAGCATGCCTCGTCCACAGCTTTGCTGATGAGGAGGCGATCTGTCCTAGACAAATTCAGTTGGTAGACTGGTCCTAGCAGCTGGTGGCGATGTAAGCGGGGCTGGTGCCACAGCCGAAGCTGTAAATGGTGCCGCAGAGTCAAGGACTGGTATTTGAGATGACACCTCAACCGTTACCTTCCTCACATTTAAGGTGTACCAGCTACGATGACCCACATGTCTGGTGTATTCAACCCATTCTCCTGGGTACAAATCTCAACCGGGAAACCCCCTTGGCAAATGGGATTCAACATCCTTCCAGTTCACAAAAATCATATGGGGCTCCCAGATAAAGCCCCACCCATTGTGAAGGTGAAAGTCTATCACTGAGCCTCATCTCTGTTCCATCTGGTCGGTAGCATGAGCCTTACTGTTCGGCTTTTAGCTCTGAGGTTCATATTCTTATGGGCATGTCGCCCGGCCTTGTACTTCCGTTCATCAGCCTCCTCCGTGGCCTGTCGCTGCCGGCGATACTCCTCCTCAGGGATTATTTTCAATACATCTCCCATGCGAGCCTCCCCCATTTTGGCCTCCCCGGGGAACCCTATCAGTTCATCTGCCCGGCACACCAACAGAAGTGGACAGCCTCCGCACGACTGCCCCTCGTTGGGTGCCAGTTCAGGCTGCAGCAGGGCTGGCAACCTGTCTCCTGGGGCCTTTCTTCTTTCCCATTCCTTGTCTCTGGACACCCGGCCAAGTTTAGGGACTGGAGGGGGTTTCAGGGGCCCAACCAAGGTGCCTTCGGCTGTTAGGGCAGCGGTGCCTGCTGTGACGGTCACTGCTCCAGGGCCAATCTTTTCTAGAGCCAGGGGTGGTAGCTATGGCTCGGTCGGTGGCTGGGATGCCTTCTCTAGCAGAGCTTTCCTCCACTTATTAAGTGCTGTTGTCTGGACCCTGAGAAGCTGTTGGCTTAGCTCCTCCATCTCAGTTGTCAGTAACTCTGGATTTATGGATGGCAATGGATCCAAGAACATCCCCGGGTCACTGGGGGAGTCTGTCTATTCGACCCCAGGTGCCAGAGCCTCTCTGCTGCTGTTTGCCATGGAGCTCACGCTGCTCTACACTGCTCCTTCTGCAGCACTCTTCTCTTCTTCTCTGCCCCTTCGTGGGTGTCTCTTGCTCTCTCTGCTGTCGGTTACACCAGGGGGTGGAGCAACTAGGCTTACAGACAGGCCCCCTTGGCTCTCTGCGGATACCAGGAGTGGACACAATTTTTGGCACTCTGTGCTGGCCTATCCCTTTGATGGGAGGCTTTGGCACACCTCCTGACCAGCACATAGCATCAACACATGGCGGTCGCCATTACACAGTCCATTAAGCATAGTCCTCAGGCACACGGGACTCAGTGTTAGAGGGGGTCTGAATCGTGGTCGTGACACCAAATGTAATGCCCACCAAGGCCCGGGGGGTTATCAGTAGCCGGGCCAGTCGACTTTCTCGGGGAGGTTACAGTGGCTGTGATCCGGCTCCGTGGCCCTGGCCGTGCAGTTAAGGGGTATTAAGGAGTATACAGGGGATGAACGTGACGTCATTTGTGGTCTTCGGCCAGGGACGGCTGACGCTGAACATTTAGATTGCTGGGACAGATGATAGTGCAGCCGGGATGGTATCACTGCCCACAGGTGGAGTGGGGTCCCAGTGCAGATGGAACAGTCAATAGCAGGGATGGGGCTCTAGCGAAGTAAGAGGTAACATGGTGCAGTAGAAGCAGAGAGACACAGTTTGTGGAGACACAGTTTGTGGAGTTCTTTACTTTTTTACTTGCTGATCGGGCAAGGCTACCCAGCCGGGTGCTGTGCTTCTCCAGAGTGCGGCCAGGTCAGCTCCCAGAAGACCAGGATCACTCTGCTGAGACACCTTTCATTGGCCTTTCCAGGTTGCTCTCTCCCTGCTCTGGATTACTCGCCTGCCCTGCGCCTTAGTGAACAGGGTCCCAAGCTGGTGGCTGCAAACCTTGTCGGGTGACGGGCAATATGTCCCCTGACCCTAGTTCTAGCCACTGTCCTGCAGATTGTCCATGCATTGTAGCCACTGCTCCTGCAGATGCAGTGGCCTCTGGTTTTCCTGGTGGAACCTTAAAGTGTACACACCAGATTGGGGCCGGTTCCCTCTGGCAACTAATACCTGCGCCCGACTCAGGTCCACGGGTGGATCTTCCACTCCCGTATCCCCTGGGACTCCTTCTTCCTGCGTCCTCTCCAGACGTCTTCCTCCTCCTACTGTCTCCTACGACATTCTCTGTTTTCACTTTCCCTACGCCCTCTACCTAACCCCTCCTCCAGCCGGAAGATGGGCCCTCCCTGCTTCGGGTCCGCCCAAGATCTCCTGGCCTGGAGTTGGAGTGGTGTTGGATGCAGGTTTTTGTGTCTCGGGTTTGCGACCCATCTCCCCTGAGAGCGGTGACACCACACCTGTGGAGTAGATGCAGCATCACTGTGGTGTCCAGCCCGCAGGGGCACCACAGTAACATCAAACAGTGGGGGTTGGCCGCCAGTAGCTGCTTGGTTTACCTTTGCTGGCAAGAGAAAATTGCCATTTAAAATTTTTATTAATAAAAACAAAAAAACAGAAATAGGTTTTTAAGGAAAAACAAATTTATTTACATACATTGGCAGAGAACATGGGGGGAGAGAACCATGGGATAGAGGAGAGACCACATGAGGGAAGAGACGACCACCACCAGCACCATGCGATAGCCTTGGGCCCACATTTAGTTAGTCAATAAACATGCAATGAAAGGAATGAGCACAACAAATAGATATAAATTGAAGAACATAATATTTCTGGAATTTCAAAAGGAATGGTGACTTTATTTGATTAGATGTTATGCATGCTAACAAAGAATGGACACTAATTGGTACTATATTAATGAGTTCTACTGACAGCAGACTAAAAATAATATTCACATTAAAATATCAAGTATTGATGTACTTTTTTTCAAATATGTGGTTTAATTGCAGTATATACAGTGAAAGTAAAGGGCTGAATAATACTGCACGCCCCACTTTTTAGTTTTTTATTTGTTAAAACAGTTTAAAATATCCAATAAATTTCGTTCCACTTCACGATTGTGTCCCACTTGTTGTTGTTTGTTCACAAAAATATTAGAATTTATATCTTTATGTTTGAAACCTGAAATGTGGCAAAAGGTTGAAAATTTCAAGGGGGCCAAATACTTTCATAAGGCACTGTAATTGAAGTAAGTAAATACTTTAAAGCAATTAATCAATTATATATACTGTACATTGATCAATTAATCATATATATTAACTATGCACACAAGAAAGACAGCACAAAGTTAACAATAGTTAATATGTCAGGTAACAGGAAATCTGAACAGAAGAACCCCTTCTATTTAGTTGTTTTATCCTAGACTTCTCTCACATTTAGCATCCTTGCTATGACCTGCATGTGTCTTTAAAAATGCTTTTGGATGTTATTTTTTTAAATAGACATTTTTCAAGACTTTCATTTATCTACTTTTACAGATGTCTATGTGAAAATGTTTAATAAAATCAATCTAAATCTTGATGTGTTAAAAATAGTCCCAAGAACATTCATCGATTTACAGATTTTATATATATATATATATATATATATATATATATATATATATATATATATATATATATATATATATATATATATATATATACCCCTGGAAAGATTTTGGAATCACCTGGCTCGGAGGATGTCCATTCAGTTGTTTAATATTGTAGAGAAAAAGCAGATCACAGACATGGCACAAATCTAAAGTAATTTCAAATGCCAACTCTCTGCCTTGAAGAAACACTAAAAGAAATCTTGAAAAAAAATGTGCTAGCCAATAACGGTTACTTTTGTAGACCAAGCAGGGGGAAAATTATGGAATCACTCAATTCTGAGGAAAAAATTATGGAATCATTACAAACAAACAAAACAACACTCATATACATTACTTGTATTTTGTTGCACCACCTCTGGCTTTTATAACAGCTTGCAGTCTCAGGCATGGACTTAATGAGTGACAAACAGTACTCATCATCAATCTGGCTCCAACTTTCTCTGCTTACTGTTGCCAGATCAGCTTTGCAGGTTGGAGCCTTGTCATGGACCATTTTCTTCAACTTCCACCAAAGATTTTCAATTATATTGAGATCCAGACTATTTGCAGGTCACGTCTTTCTACATAATTAAACAACTGAACGAACATCCTCCGAACCAAGTGATTCCATATTTTTTGCCAGGGACTGTATAGTGGGGATTTGTTCTGGAAGGCAATGTCAGGGACAAAGTAAAGAAGCACACATAGGTATTCAGTTCAACTCAGTGTTTCACTCACACTGGTTACAAAGGTAAAAAAAAAACTCAATCTCCTGTAAATTTGCATGTGTGACCCGGAGCACTCCCACTTAACCACAGGGCCAGGGCTTACCCTGATGTCGGAGGGGCGTGAATAAGCAGTCACCTGTTTCTTGGCTACAGCCACTGAGTATGGGGATAGATTTGGTGCCTCAGGTAGCTGCCATATGCTACTCCCAGGGTACTCCCCGAGTCGGCAACAGCTGAGCATAGAAGAAAACATCCACAGGACAGATGGACTCCAGGAACGTAGCCTTTCTTCAGACAGAAAAACAAACAAAACACTCCCCAGCTTTCTCCAACCAACACACCTCCCCACTGATGAGTTCTGGTTGCCTATTTATGCTGTCCTAATTCCTACAGCTGTCTGACGCAGGCATTGCCCCTAAAAACCGGAATAGCAGACAAGGTCCAGGCCAGGTTTGTCCTCCTTCCCTGGTGCTCAACAGTGTGAGAGGCACTTGCTGGTTGAAATGCATCTTCCAACCATCAATACATCCCTCAATTCATATATATTTATATATGTATATATATATTTATATATGTATATATATATATATCTCCATTTATGTAGAGGACCGGGCACTAAAAGGTTGTCTAAGTGCAAGTGAAAAGCTACCTGGGTACCTCCTGGCAACGGGCGTTGCACGCTTCAATAAGATACAGAAGTAATCAGTCCAATGTAGAAAAAAGAGAGAAGCGGCACTCACCCTTTTAGATGCCAAATCCTTTATTTCGTATTGCTCAGCCTAGCATAGAGATCCCCTCTCTGTTGGTGTCCCTCAAGGCTCTGTCCTCGGGCCTCTCCTTTTTTCAATCTATACTCTTGGTCTGGGACAACTCATAAAGTCCCATGGCTTCCAGTATCACATGTACGCTGATGACACCCAGATCTACCTCTCTGGCCCAGATCTCACCTCTCTGCTGTCCAGAATCCCAGAGTGTCTATAAGCCATATCCTCCTTCTTCTCCTCCCGCTTCCTAAAACTCAATGTAGATAAAATCGAACTCATCATCTTTCCTCCATCTCACACACCTTCCTTGCCAGACTTATCTATCACAATAAATGACATCACACTTTGCCCTGTTCCTGAAGTCAGCTGCCTCGGAGTAACACTTGACTCTGCCTTGTCCTTCAAACCGCACATCCAAGGCCTGGCCACCTCCTGCCGCCTCCAACTCAAAAATATTTCCAGAATCCATTCCTCAACCCTCAATCTGCTAAACTACTAATGCATGCCCTCATCATCTCCCGCCTCGACTACTACAACCTCCTACTCTGTGGCCTTCCAGCTAACACTTTTGCACCACTTCAATCTGTCCTTAACTCTGCTGCCCGACTAACCACCTCTCTCCTCGCTATTCCTCCACTTCTCCCGTCTGCAAATCCCTCCACTGGCTCTGCTAACATTGACTTACAAAGCCATCCACAATCTGTCCCCCCCATATATCTCTGAACTAATCTCCCAATGTCATCCAACTCGTAATCTTCGATCCTCCCAAGACCGCCTTCTTTCCTCCTCACTTGTACGTTCCTCATCTAACCGCCTGCAAGACTTCGCCCGAGCATCCCCCATCCTCTGGAACTCTGCACCCCATCACGTCCGACTGTCCTCTACACTCAGAACCTTCAAACTGAACTTGAAAACCCATCTCTTCAGAAAAGTCTACAACCTGCAAGGACCACAGTGCTGCCTTAACACTACTATACCCAGCGCTCCACCACAATCGTACCTGGCACTCCAGCACCACCCGATCAGAACCAACCTACTGTCTCCCTCCCCATTGCCCTGTATAATGTAAGCCCCCAAGGGCAGGGTCCTCTCTCCCCTCTGTATCAGTCTGTCACTTTGTTCATTGTATTTTTAACTTGTCTGTATGTAACCCTTTCTCATGTACAGCACCGTGGAATGAATGGTACTCTATAAATAAATAATAATAATAATACCAGGAGGAAGACCATATATCAGGAGAGGGCATATATACCAGGATGGGGGCATGGATACCAGGAGGGGGACCATATATCAGGAGGGGTCACATATACCAGAATAGAGACAAATATACCAGGATGGGGGACATATAAACTGATTGTAAGACAGACACTGGCATTATAAGACGGACCCCATTTAACATTAAAAATAATTTTATTCTCTTTTCCTTCACCAAATTTGGAGTGCGTCTCACATTCATCTTATAAAGCGAAAAATACGGTGTATATATATATACTAGATGGAGGCCGGATTCTAAAGAATCGGGTAGTCTAGAATTCATATATAGTTTATGTAGTAATAGTTACGGGAGTGCGGTGAAATGAATTGTGTGTATACAGGCGGCTCAGCGGTTACCACTGCGTGCGGTGGCTCAGCGGTTACCACTGCGTGCGGTGGCTCAGCGGTTACCACTGCGTGCGGTGGCTCAGCGGTTACCACTGCGTGCGGTGGCTCAGCGGTTACCACTGCGTGCGGTGGCTCAGCGGTTACCACTGCGTGCGGTGGCTCAGCGGTTACCACTGCGTGCGGTGGCTCAGCGGTTACCACTGCGTGCGGTGGCTCAGCGGTTACCACTGCGTGCGGTGGCTCAGCAGTTACCACTGCGTGCGGTGGCTCAGTGGTTAGCAGTGAGTGCGGTGGCTCAGCGGTTAGCAGTGAGTGCGGTGAGATTGGTCAGCGCAGCGGCGTGGGCAGAGTGGTTAGCACACACACACACACACTCCGCTATACTTACCACCGACCCTGCGTCTTCCCCGCCGCCTGGATCCTGAGTCGACATGTCGCCGTCCCCGGACGACTGGATGCAATATGTCGTCCGGGTAGTTTGGCGAGACATCTTGGACGCTATATTGGATCCAGTAGTTCGGGGGCGGCGACATGTCGACTGAGGATCCAGGTAGCGGACGCAGGGCCGGTGGTAAGTATAGCGGAGTGTGTGTGTGTATGTGTGTGTGTGTACAAAGTTGAGGGAAGTGTGGACAAAGTGACGGAAGTGAGTACATACACACATATATACACATACTGTACATTGCATATGGAGGGGTGAGGAGAGCGGAGGCTGGAGGGCAGAGGACAGGGAGAGGGGAGCGGAGGCTGGAGGGCAGAGGACAGGGAGAGGAGAGCGGAGGCTGGAGGGCAGAGGACAGGGAGAGGAGGGCGGAGGCTGGAGGGCGGAGGCTGGAGGGCAGAGGACAGGGAGAGGGGAGCGGAGGCTGGAGGGCAGAGGACAGGGAGAGGAGAGCGGAGGCTGGAGGGCACAGGACAGGGAGAGGAGAGCGGAGGCTGGAGGGCAGAGGAGACGGAGGCTGGAGGGCAGAGGACAGGGAGAGGAGAGCGGAAGCTGGAGGGCAGAGGACAGGGAGAAGAGAGCGGAGGCTGGAGGGCAGAGGACAGGGAGAGGAGAGCGGAGGCTGGAGGGCAGAGGAGAGCGGAGGCTGGAGGGCAGAGGAGAGCGGAAGCTGGAGGGCAGAGGACAGGGAGAGGAGAGCGGAGGCTGGAGGGCAGAGGACAGGGAGAGGAGAGCGGAGGCTGGAGGGCAGAGGAAAGCTGAGGCTGGAGGGCAGAGGAGAGCGGAGGCTGGAGGGCAGAGGATAGGGAGAGGAGAGCGGAGGCTGGAGGGCAGAGGAGAGCGGAGGCTGGAGGGCAGAGGACAGGGAGAGGAGAGCGGAGGCTGGAGGGCAGAGGACAGGGAGAGGAGAGCGGAGGCTGGAGGGCAGAGGAGAGCGGAGGCTGGAGGGCAGAGGACAGGGAGAGGAGAGCGGAGGCTGAAGGGCAGAGGACAGGGAGAGGAGAGCGGAGGCTGGAGGGCAGAGGAGAGCGGAGGCTGGAGGGCAGAGGAGAGCGGAGGCTGGAGGGCAGAGGAGAGCGGAGACTGGAGGGCAGAGGAGAGCGGAGGCTGGAGGGCAGAGGAGAGCGGAGACTGGAGGGCAGAGGAGAGCGGAGGCTGGAGGGCAGAGGACAGGGAGAGGAGAGCAGAAGCTGGAGGGCAGAAGACAGGGAGAGAGAAGCGGAAGCTGGAGGGCAGAGGACAGGGAGAGGAGAGCGGAGGCTGTAGGGCAGAGGACAGGGAAAGGAGAGCGGAGGCTGGAGGGCAGAGGAGAGCGGAGGCTGGAGGGCAGAGGACAGGGAGAGGAGAGCGGAAGCTGGAGGGCAGAGGACAGGGAGAGCGGAGGCTGAAGGGCAGAGGACAGGGAGAGGAGAGCGGAGGCTGGAGGGCAGAGGAGAGCGGAGGCTGGAGGGCAGAGGACAGGGAGAGGAGAGCGGAAGCTGGAGAGCAGAGGACAGGAGAGGAGAGCGGAGGCTGGAGGGCAGAGGACAGGGAGAGGAGAGCGGAGGCTGGAGGGCAGAGGACAGGGAGAAGAGAGCGGAGGCTGGAGGGCAGAGGAGAGCGGAGGCTGGAGGGCAGAGGAGAGCGGAGGCTGGAGGGCAGAGGAGAGCGGAGGCTGGAGGGCAGAGGAGAGCGGAGGCTGGAGGGCAGAGGACAGGGAGAGGAGAGTGGAGGCTGGAGGGCAGAGGAGAGCGGAGGCTGGAGGGCAGAGGACAGGGCAGAGGAGGGCGGAGGCTGGAGGGCAGAGGAGGGCGGAGGCTGGAGGGCAGAGGCTGGAGGGCAGAGGACAGGGAGAGGAGAGCGGAGGCTGGAGGGCAGAGGACAGGGAGAGGAGAGCGGAGGCTGGAGGGCAGAGGACAGGGAGAGGAGAGCGGAGGCTGGAGGGCAGAGGACAGGGAGAGGAGAGCGGAGGCTGGAGGGCAGAGGACAGGGAGAGGAGAGCGGAGGCTGGAGGGCAGAGGACAGGGAGAGGAGAGCGGAGGCTGGAGGGCAGAGGACAGGGAGAGGAGAGCGGAGTCTGGAGGACAGGGAGAGGAGAGCGGAGGCTGGAGGGCAGAGGACAGGGAGAGGAGAGCTGAGGCTGGAGGGCAGAGGACAGGGAGAGGAGAGCGGAGGCTGGAGGGCACAGGACAGGGAGAGGAGAGCGGAGGCTGGAGGGCAGAGGACAGGGAGAGGAGAGCGGAGGCTGGAGGGCAGAGGACAGGGAGAGGAGAGCGGAGGCTGGAGGGCAGAGGACAGGGAGAGGAGAGCGGAAGCTGGAGGGCAGAGGACAGGGAGAGGAGAGCAGAGGCTGGAGGGCAGAGGACAGGGAGAGGAGAGCGGAGGCTGGAGGGCAGAGGACAGGGAGAGGAGAGCGGAGGCTGGAGGGCAGAGGAGGCTGGAGGGCAGAGGCCAGGGCAGAGGAGGCTGGAGGGCAGAGGCGAGGGCAGAGGAGGCTGGAGGGCAGAGGCCAGTGCAGAGGAGGCTGGAGGGCAGAGGCCAGGGCAGAGGAGGCTGGAGGGCAGAGGCCAGGGCAGAGGAGGCTGGACGGCAGAGGCCAGGGCAGAGGAGGCTGGAGGGCAGAGGACAGGGAGAGGAGGGCGGAGACTGGAGGGCAGAGGACAGGGAGAGGAGAGCGGAGGCTGGAGGGCAGAGGAGGCTGGAGGGCAGAGGCGAGGGCAGAGGAGGCTGGAGGGCAGAGGCGAGGGCAGAGGAGGCTGGAGGGCAGAGGCCAGGGCAGAGGAGGCTGGAGGGCAGAGGGCAGGGCAGAGGAGGCTGGAGGGCAGAGGCCAGGGCAGAGGAGGCTGGAGGGCAGAGTCCAGGGCAAAGGCAGCTGGAGCCGGCAGGGCAGAGGCTGCTGGAGCCGGCAGGGCAGAGGCTGCTGGAGCCGGCAAGGCAGAGGCTGCTGGAGCCGGCAAGGCAGAGGCTGCTGGAGCCGGCAGGGCAGAAGCTGCTGGAGCCGGCAGGGCAGAGGCTGCTGGAGCCGGCAGGGCAGAGGCTGCTGGAGCCGGCAGGGCAGAGGCTGCTGGAGCCGGCAGGGCAGAGGCAGCTGGAGCCGGCAGGGCAGAGGCAGCTGGAGCCAGCAGGGCAGAGGCTGCTGGAGCCGGCAGGGCAGAGGCAGCTGGAGCCGGCAGGGCAGAGGCTGCTGGAGCCGGCAGGGAAGAGGCTGCTGGAGCGGTGACTGCAGAGGCGGCTGGAGTGGTGAGTGCAGAGGCGGCTGCAGCGGTGACTGCAGAGGCGGCTGGAGCGGTGACTGCAGAGGCGGCTGGAGCGGTGACTGAAGAGGCGGCTGGAGCGGTGAGTGCAGAGGCGGCTGGAGCGGTGAGTGCAGAGGCGGCTGGAGCGGGCAGGTCAGAGGCGGCTGGAGCGGGAGTGAGGAGGCGGCTTGGACAGAGAGGAACGCTTCTCCGCCGGTGCCTGTAGCCGGGGGCAGCCCGGCTACAGTGCACTTGGTGACGTCACCACCATGGGTCCGGAGGCCGTCACGGAAGTAGCCTTCGGCTTATCCGGAAGTGGCCTTCAGCTTTTATATATTATATATATATATATATATATATATATATATATATATATATATATATATATATATATATACCAAAATGCACAAATCTAGTTCTGTGAACAGGGGTATGTAACATTTCTTAGTATATAATAATTATAATAACCTCACAAATATTTAGTTTGAAAAGTAAATTTCTTGCACAAACATAGTAAAACACAAGGTAGCAATATAAATGAGGTATCATAGTAATTATATTGACCCACAGATTGAAGGTGATGTGAATTATACGACTATATATTGAGAATTCAGGGACATTATTGATTTTGTATAGATGTCAGCTGGACCAAGCTCACTGCAAGAGTATGCATTGGCTTTCAAAGTCATCTGTGATGATGTCACCAGACTGGAGCACTCAGTCTAAGGAAATAGGCTTTCTTTTCAGTTGAGACACCATACCTCCGCAAACTCGGGAAAGATGTTTACATACACAGATGCAAATTTTTAATCTATAACTATAGCAAAACCACAAAAAGTATAATTTAACTATAAATTCCACTGAAATTATCATGTACAGTCATAGCCAAAAGTTTTGAGAATGATACAAATATAAATTTTAACAAAGTCTACTGCTTCAGTATTTCTAATGGCAATTTGCATATACTCCAGAATTTCATAAGGAGTGATCAGCTTAACAGCAATTACTTGCTAAGTCAATATTTGCCTAGAAAATGAACTTTAACCCCCAAAACATATTTCAACATCATTGCAGTCCTGCCTTAAAAGGAGCAGCTAACATCGTTTTAGTGATTGTTCCATTAACACAGGTGTGGGTGTTGATGAGGACAGGGCTGACGAACAATCAGTCATGATTAAGTATGAATGGCACCACTGGACACTTTAAAAGGAGGCTGGTGCTTGGTATCATTGTTTCTCTTCAGTTAACCATGGTTATCTCTAAAGAAACACGTGCAGCCATTATTGCACTGCACAAAAATGGCCTAACAGGGAAGAGTATCGCAGCTAGAAAGATTGCACCTCAGTCAACAATCTATCGCATCATCAAGAACTTCAAGGAGAGAGCTTCCATTGTTGTCAAAAAGGCTCCAGGGCGCCCAATAAAGACCAGCAAGCGCCAGGACCGTATCTTAAAATTGTTTCAGCAGACTACCAGCAGTGCCGAGCTTGCTCAGGAATGGCAGCAGGCTAATGCTTCTGCATGCACTGAGATGCGGAGACTCTTTGAGCAAGGCCTGGTTTCAAGGAGGGCAGCAAAGAAGCCACTTCTCTCCAGAAAAAACATCAGGGACCGACTGATATTCTGCAAAAGGTACAGGGAGTGGACTGCTGAGGACTGGGGTAAAGTCATTTTCTCTGATGAATCCCCTTTTCGATTGTTTGAGACATCTAGAAAACAGCTTATTCGGAGAAGAAGAGGTGAGCGCTACCACCAGTCTTGTCTCATGCCAACTGTAAAGCATCCTGAAACCATTCATGTGTGGGGTTGCTTCTCAGCCAAGGGAATCGGCTCACTCACAGTCTTGCCTAAAAACACAGCCATGAATAAAGAATGATACCAGAATGTCCTCCAAGAGCAACTTCTCCCAACCGTCCAAGAGCAGTTTGGCGCCCAACAATGCCTTTTCCAGCATGATGGAGCACCTTGCCATAAAGCAAAGGTGATAACTAAATGGCTTAGGGAACAAAACATAGAGATTTTGGGTCCATGGCCTGGAAACTCCCCAGATCTTAATCCCATTGAGAACTTGTGGTCAATCATCAAGAGACGGGTGGACAAACAAAAACCAACAAATTCAGGCTAAATGCAAGCATTGATTATGCAAGAATGGACTGCTATCAGTCAGGATTTGGTCCAGAAGTTGATTGAGAGCATGCTAGGGAGAATTGCAGAGGTCCTGAAGAAGAAGAAGGGTCAACACTGCAAATATTGATTTGCTTCATTAACTCATTCTGTCAATATAACCTTTTGGTACTCATAATATGAATGCAATTATATTTCTGTATGTGATAAGACAAACACAAATAAAAACCAGAGGGCAGCAGATCATGTGAAAATATAATTTTGGTGTCATTCTCAAAACTTTTGGCCATGACTGTATTTTCCTGCAGGTAGTGGCATAACTACAATAGGTGCATTGGTTGCAATTGCACCCGGGTCCTGGAGCCTAGGGGGCCCCAAAAGTTCCTTTGGCCTATAGAAAAAGACTAATACTTTAGACATTTGGAATGATTGCGGACCTCATTGGAGCTTTTGTATCAGGGCCCATGAGCTTCAAGTTATACGACTGCTTGCAGGGGAATTTCTTTGGGATAGTGGTACATTTTCTCATGTAACTTTACACCTTTACACCTCAGTTAATGCTTCACTGAAACCAGGCCCGGACTGATAGGCGGGAGATTCGGGACTTTTCCCGATGGGCCAGTGGTTGTGGAGTGGGCGGGGACACAGCGCCCGCCCTCCAGCCGCAGGCCAGCTTTTAAATGATTTTGCGTCGGCATACCGGGTCTGGGGAACAGCGGCGGCCGCTACCTCTTCACAGTCACAGACACACCAATCGGCGGGCAGCCCTGGCAGCAGCTCTTAAGGAGAGTACAGCATGTTCTTTGTGGGTGGAGAGAGCACACACTCTGCTCTCCCGCCCACGAAACGGATCGCGGCCACCCCTGCCATTACCAGGTGGGCCCGGCCCCGTGTGCAGGCAGTGGAGTTGGCCTGAAGCAGCAGCCGGTGATTGTCTCAGTCATAGACTGAGTCTCCTCCTCACTCCTGCTGTGACCCTTCTCAGCTGCGGACCTGGGGGCTGCCAGTGCGGGACACAAGCAAAGCTGAGGCAAGATACTTTCACTTTCGTCTGTCTGACCTGACATGTGTGAGTGTGTGTGAGACAGGCTTCTGTATGTGTATTTGTGTGTGTGTGAGACAGGCTGCTGTATGTGTATTTGTGTGTGTGTGAGACAGGCTGCTGTATGTGTATTTGTGTGTGTGTGTGTGTGAGACAGGCTTCTGTATGTGTATTTGTGTGTGTGTGAGACTGGCTGCTGCGTGTGTATTTGTGAGTCTGTGTGTGAGACAGGCTGCTGTGTGTGTGTGTGTGTGAGACAGTTTGCTGCGTGTGTATTTGTGAGTCTGTGTGTGAGACAGGCTGCTGCGTTTGTATTTGTGTGTGTGTGTGAGAAAGGCTGCTGTGTGTGTATTTGTGTGTGTGTGTGTGAGACAGGCTGCTGTGTGTGTATTTGTGTGTGTGTGTGAGACAGGCCGCTGTGTGTGTATTTGTGAGTCTGTGTGTGAGACAGGCCGAGGGTGTGTATATTTGTGAGTCTGTGTGTGAGACAGGCTGCTGTGTGTGTATTTGTGTGTGTGTGTGTAAGACAGGCTGCTGTATGTGTATTTGTGTGTGTGTGAGACAGGCTGCTGTATGTGTATTTGAGTGTGTGTGTGACAGGCTGCTGTATGTGTATTTGTGTGTGTGACAGGCTGCTGTATGTGTATTTGTGTGTGTGTGAGACAGGCTGCTGTATGTGTATTTGTGTGTGTGTGAGACAGGCTGCTGTATGTGAATTTGTGTGTGTGTGAGACAGGCTGCCGCGTGTGTATTTGTGAGTCTGTGTGTGAGACTGGCTGCTGTGTGTGTATTTGTGAGTCTGTGTGTGAGACAGGCTGCTATGTGTGTGTTAGTGTGTGAGACAGTTTGCTGCGTGTGTATTTGTGAGTCTGTGTGTGAGACAGGCTGCTGCGTGTGTATTTGTGAGTCTGTGTGTGAGACAGGCTGCTGCTGTGTGTGTGTGTGAGACAGGCTGCTGCTGTGTGTGTGTGTGAGACAGTTTGCTGCGTGTGTATTTGTGAGTCTGTGTGTGAGACAGGCTGCTACGTGTGTATTTGTGAGTGTGTGTGAGACAGGCTTCTGTGTGTGTATTTGTGTGTGTGTGGGAGACAGGCTGCTGTGTGTGTATTTGTGTGTGTGTGTGTGAGACAGGCCGCTGTGTGTATTTGTGAATCTGTGTGTGAGACAGGCCAAGGGTGTGTATATTTGTGAGTCTGTGTGTGAGACAGGCTGCTGTGTGTGTATTTGTGTGTGTGTGAGACAGGCTGCTGTATGTGTATTTGTGTGTGTGTGAGACAGGCTGCTGTGTGTGTATTTGTGTGTGTGTGAGCCAGGTTGCTGCATGTGCATTTGTAAGTCTGTGTGTGAGACAGGTTGCTGCGTGTGTATTTGTGAGTCTGCGTGTGAGACAGGCTGCTGTGTGTGTGTGAGACAGTTTGCTGCGTGTGTATTTGTGAGTCCGTGTGTGAGACAGGCTGCTGCGTGTGTATTTGTGTGTGTGAGACAGGCCGCTGTGTGTGTATTTGTGTGTGTGTGTGTGAGACAGGCCGCTGTGTATGTATTTGTGTGTATGTGTGAGACAGGCCGCTGTGTGTGTATTTGTGAGTCTGTGTGTGAGACAGGCCGCTGTGTGTGTATTTGTGAGTCTGTGTGTGAGACAGGTTGCTGTGTGTGTATTTGTGTGTGTGTGAGACAGGCTGCTGTATGTGTATTTGTGTGTGTGTGAGACACGCTGCTGTATGTGTATTTGTGTGTGTGATACAGGCTGCTGTGTGTGTATTTGTGTGTGTGTGAGCCAGGCTGCTGCGTGTGTATTTGTGAGTCTGTGTGTGAGACAGGCTGCTGCGTGTGTATTTGTGAGTCTGTGTGTGAGACAGGCTGCTGTGTTTGTGTGTGACAGTTTGCTGCGTGTGTATTTGTGAGTGTGTGAGACAGGCTGCTGTGTGTGTATGTGTGTGTGTGTGTTTGTGTGTGTGAGACAGGCTGCTGTGTATTTGTGAGTCTGTGTGTGAGACAGGCTGCTGTGTGTGTATTTGTGAGTCTGTGTGTGAGACAGGCTGCTGCGTGTGTATTTGTGAGTCTGTGTGTGAGACAGGCTGCTGCATGTGTATTTGTGAGTCTGTGTGAGACAGGCTGCTGTGTATGTATTTGTGTGTGTGTGTGTGAGACAGGCTGCTATGTGTGTATTTGTGAGTCTGTGTGTGAGACAGGCTGCTGTGTGTGTATGTGTGTGTGTGAGGACAGGCCGCTATGTCTGTATTTGTGTGTATGTGTGAGGACAGGCCGCTGTGTGTGTGTGTGTCAGTGTGTGAGGACAGGCCGCTGTGTGTGTATTTGTGTGTCTGTGCGTGAGGACAGGCTGCTGTGTGTGTATGTGTGAGTGTGTGTGAGGACAGTCCGCTGTATGTGTATGTGTGAGTGTGTGTGAGGACAGGCCGCTGTGTATGTGTGAGTGTGTGTGAGGAGAGGCCGCTGTGTGTGTATGTGTGTGTCAGTGTGTGAGACAGGCTGCTGTGTGTGTATTTGTGTGTGTGTGTGAGACAGGCTGCTGTGTGTGTATTTGTGTGTGTGTGTGTGAGACAGGCTGCTGTGTGTGTATTTGTGAGTCTGTGTGTGAGACAGGCCGCTCTGTGTAAATTTGTGAGTCTGTGTGTGAGACAGGCTGCTGCGTGTGTATTTGTGAGTCTGTGTGTGAGCCAGGCAGCTGCGTGTGTATTTGTGAGTCTGTGTGAGACAGGCTGCTGTGTGTGTATCTGTGTGTGTGTGTGTGAGACAGGCTGCATTGTGTGTATTTGTGAGTCTGTGTGTGAGACAGGCTGCTGCGTGTGTATTTGTGAGTCTGTGTGTGAGACAGGCTGCTGTGTGTGTATGTGTGTGTGTGTGAGGACAGGCCGCTATGTCTGTATATGTGTGTATGTGTGAGGACAGGCCGCTGTGTGTGTGTGTGTGTCAGTGTGTGAGGACAGGCCGCTGTGTGCCAAGTGTGTGAGGACAGGCCGCTGTGTGTGTATTTGTGTGTCTGTGCGTGAGGACAGGCTGCTGTGTGTGTATGTGTGAGTGTGTGTGAGGACAGGCCGCTGTGTGTGTATGTGTGAGTGTGTGTGAGGACAGGCCGCTGTGTATGTGTGAGTGTGTGTGAGGACAGGCCGCTATGTGTGTATGTGTGTGTCAGTGTGTGAGACAGGCTGCTGTGTGTGTATTTGTGTGTGTGTGTTTGAGACAGGCTGCTGTGTGTGTATTTGTGTGTCTGTGTGTGAGGACAGGCTGCTGTGTGTGTATTTTTGTGTCTGTGTGTGAGGACAGGCTGCTGTGTGTGGATTTGTGTGTGTGTGTGTGTGAGACAGGCTGTTGTGTGTGTATTTGTGTGTCTGTGTGTGAGACAGGCTGCTGTGTATGTGTGAGTGTGTCTGTGTATGTGTGAGTGTGTGTCTGTGTGTGAGGACAGGCCATTATGTATGTGTGAGTGTGTGTGAGGACAGGCTGCTGTGTGTGTGTATGTGTGTGTGTGTGTTTGTGTGTGAGACAGGCTGCTGTGTGTATGTGTGAGTGTGTGTTAGACAGGCTGCTGTGTGTATGTGTGTGTGTGAGGACAGGCTGCTGTGTATGTGTGAGTGTGTGTGAGGACAGGCTGCATGTGTATGTTTGAGGACAGGCTGTTACATGTGTGTGGGGACCGGGGCAGGTTGCTGTGTGTGTGTGTGGACAGTCTACTGCTACGTGTGTGGGGGCCAGGGCAGGCTGCTGCATGGTGTGTGTGAGGACTGGCTGCTGTGTGTGGTGGTCAGGGCAGGCTGTTGCATGTGTGTGGGGCCGGGGCAGGCTGTTACATGTGTGGGGTCCTGGGCAGGCGCTACGTGCGAGTGGGGGCTGAGGCAGGCAGCTACGTGCGTGTGGTGGCCGGGTCAGGCAGCTGTGTGTGTGTAGGGGCCAGGGCAGGCTGCTACGTGTGTGTGGGGGCTGGGGCAGGCTGCTACATATGTGTGGGGGGGGGGCCGAGGCAGACTGCTGCATGTGTGTGGGGGCTGGATCAGGCTGCGACATGTGTGTGGGTGACTGGGAAGGCTGGTGCATGTGTGTGGGGACTGGGGCAGGCTGCTACGTGTGTATGTGTGTGTGTGTGTGTGTGTATGTGAGAGGGCAGGCTGCATGTGCGTATGTGTGTAATCTTCAGTATCTGTATTCTTATGTATATATATTGCACATTACTGCTTCTTCTGTCCTGTATACTGGGTGTAATCCCCCGGATCTGTATTATTCTGTATATACACACTGCACAGTACCACTTCTCCTGTCCTGTATACTGGGTGTAATCCTCAGCATCTGTATTATTCTGTATATATACACCGCACAGTACCACTTCTCCTGTCCTGTATACTGGGTATAATCCTCAGTATCTGTATTATTCTGTATCTATACACTGCACAGTACCACTTCTCCTGTCCTGTATACTGGGTGTAATCCTCAGTATCTGTATTATTCTGTATATATACACTGCACAGTACCACTTTTCCTGTCCTGTATACTGGGTGTAATCCTCAGTATCTGTATTATTCTGTACATACACTGCACAGCACCACTTCTGTCCTGTATACTCGGTGTAATCCTCAGTGTCTGTATTATTGTGTATGTATTCACTGCACAGTACCCTCTTCTCCTGTCATGTATACTTGGTGTAATCCCTCACGATCGTATTTTCTGTATATATACCACTGTTACAGCAGGGATTTCAAAATTCCAGCACGTGCGTGGTTTTCAGGACTTTCTTTATATGCACAGGGGTTGGAATAATCACCAGTTCCGGTGTTATATTGTCACCTGTGCAATAATACAAGGAAATTCCTGAAAACCTGTGCTGTGTGCGGCTCTCGAGGCCTGGAATTTGAGATCCCTGCTGTACAGTACCACTTCCCCTGTCCTGTATACTGGGTGTAATCCTCTGCATCTGTATTATTCTGTGTATATACACTGCACAGTACCAATTCTCCTGTCCTGTATACTGGGTGTAATCCTCAGTATATGTATTATTCTGTATATATACACTGCACAGTACCACTTCTCCTGTCCTGTATACTGGGTGTAATCCTCAGTATCTGTATTATTCTGTATATATACACTGCACAGTACCACTTCCCCTGTCCTGTATACTGGGTGTAATCCTCTGCATCTGTATTATTCTGTATATATACATTGCACAGTACCACTTCTCCTGTCCTGTATACTGGGTGTAATCCTCGGCATCTGTATTTTTCATTATATATACACTGCACAGTACCACTTCTCCTGTCCTGTATACTGGGTGTAATCCTCAGTATATGTATTATTCTGTATATATACACTGCACAGTACCGTGTTTGTTGTTGAGTCTTTGTTGTTGTAACCCGTTTATTTTGTTACACTGTGAGTTATAGGACGGTGCAGGTTTGACTTTTATGCAGGGTTGTAATACCAGTTCGGTATGTGTGTTAGCTGCTGGGGTGGTTCGGGCGATGATCTGTGTATCCATCTCTGAACGGTGATCCTCACTGTTTGTGTTACGCACTATTTCTGTATAGGGACAGAGTATTGTATATAATGACTTTTGTATGGGTATGTTGTTTTTGTTTAGAGCACCGTCGTATGGTGTAATCTATCTGTATTTTGTAATACATACTTCTGTCCGTATACTGGGAATCCCGGATGTATTCTGATAACACTGCACGTCCTTTCTGTCGTATATGGGTACCTCAGATCTGTATTTTTGTTATATACACCGCACGTCCTCCTGTCCTGATACTGGTTAACCAGTATCTGTATATCGTCTATACATGCAAGTACACTTCTGTCTGTATACTGGGTAATCTCAATGATTCTTTATATGCACATACCTTCTGTCCTGTATGGTGTAATCTGTTCTGTATTATTGTACATCATGCAGCACCACTTTGTCCGTACTCGTGTAATCTCAGGTCTGTTTTGTGTTTACCTGCAGTACCTCTTCTGTCATGTATATGGTGTAATCTCAGATGTATATTCTGTATATATACACTGTAAGCAGGTCTAATTCCGCAGGGCAGGTTTCAGGACTTTTTATATTGAAGGGGTTGATAATCCTCGGTGTTTATTGTCTTGCATAAAGGAATCAACCTGTGCTGTGTCGCTTAGGCTGGAATTGAGTCTGCTGTACAGTACTTCCTGTCGTATCGGGTATCTCGATCTGTTATTGTGATCATGCACAGTACATTCCTGTCGTATATGGGTGTACTCATATATGTATTATTCTGTATTACCTCATCCATTTCTGTCTGTACGTGTAATCTCAGTACTGTATTATTCTGTATTAATGCACAGTACCCTGTCTGTTACTGTGATCTCGATTGTATTCTGTAATATACATTGCACAGTACCACTTCTCCTGTCCTGTAATGGTGTAATCTCGCATCTGTATTTTTCATTATATATACTGCACAGTACCATTCTCCTGTCCTGTTAACTGGTGTAATCCTCCAGTATATGTATATTCTGTATATATAATGATGTACACTCCAGTACCTCTTCCTGCTGTATACTTGGTGTATCTCATATCGTATTATTCTGTAATAACCTGTACACAGGATCTAATCACACAGTGCAGTTTTCAGGACTTTCTATATTGCACAGGGTTGGAATAATACCAGTTGTATTATATTGTCCTGTGAATATAGAATCCTGAAAACCTGCGCCGTGTCGTCTCGGGCTGGAATTTGAGATCCCTCTGTACATACCATTCCTGTCCTGTATACGGGTTAACCTCTGCACTGTATTTTCGTTTATAACTGCACAGTACCAATCTCCTGTCCTGTATATGTGTAATCTCAGTATCTGTATTATTCGTATATCACTCACAGTCCATTTCCTGTCTGTAACTGTGTAATCCTCAGTATCTGTATTATTCTGTATATATACACTGCACATACCACTTCCTGTCCTGTATACTGGTGTAATCTCTGCATCTGTATTATTCTGTATATATACATTGCACAGTACACTTCTCCTGTCCTGTATACTGGGTGTAATCCCGTTCTGTATTATTCTGTTATAACTGCACAGTACACTTCTCCTGTCTGTATATGGTGTAATCCTCAGATCTGTATTATCTGTATATATACACGCACAGTACCACTTCTCCTGTCCTGTATACTGGGTATAATCCTCAGTATCTGTATTATTCTGTATTATACACTGCACAGTACACTTCTCTGTCTGTATACTGGGTGTAATCCTCAGTATCTGTATATTCGTATATTACACTGCACAGTACCATTTTCTGTCTGTATACTGGTTAATCCTCATATCTGTATATTGTACTACATCACACACCACTTCTGTCCTGTATACTCGGTGTAATCCTCATGTCTGTATTATTGTGTATGTATTCACTGCATCAGTACCTCTTCTCCTGTCATGTATACTTGGTGTAGACTCCTGAGTATCGTATTATTCTGTATATATACACTGTACAGCAGGGATCTCAAATTCCAGGCACACGGCGCAGGTTTTCAGGACTTTCTTTATATTGCACAGGGGTTGGAATAATCACCAGTTCCGGTGATTATATTGTCACCTGTGCAATATAAAGGAAATCCTGAAAACCTGTGCTGTGTGCGGCTCTCGAGGCCTGGAATTTGAGATCCCTGCTGTACAGTACCACTTCCCCTGTCCTGTATACTGGGTGTAATCCTCTGCATCTGTATTATTCTGTGTATATACACTGCACAGTACCAATTCTCCTGTCCTGTATACTGGGTGTAATCCTCAGTATATGTATTATTCTGTATATATACACTGCACAGTACCACTTCTCCTGTCCTGTATACTGGGTGTAATCCTCAGTATCTGTATTATTCTGTATATATACACTGCACAGTACCACTTCCCCTGTCCTGTATACTGGGTGTAATCCTCTGCATCTGTATTATTCTGTATATATACATTGCACAGTACCACTTCTCCTGTCCTGTATACTGGGTGTAATCCTCGGCATCTGTATTTTTCATTATATATACACTGCACAGTACCACTTCTCCTGTCCTGTATACTGGGTGTAATCCTCAGTATATGTATTATTCTGTATATATACACTGCACAGTACCACTTCTCCTGTCCTGTATACTGGGTGTAATCCTCAGTGTCTGTATTATTCTGTATATATACACTGCACAGTACCACTTCTCCTGTCCTGTATACTGGGTGTAATCCTCAGTATCTGTATTATTCTGTACATACACTGCACAGCACCACTTCTGTCCTGTATACTCGGTGTAATCCTCAGTGTCTGTATTATTGTGTATGTATTCACTGCACAGTACCTCTTCTCCTGTCATGTATACTTGGTGTAATCCTCAGTATCGTATTATTCTGTATATATACACTGTACAGCAGGGATCTCAAATTCCAGGCACACGGTGCAGGTTTTCAGGACTTTCATTTATATTGCACAGGGGTTGGAATAATCACCAGTTCCGGTGATTATATTGTCACCTGTGCAATATAAAGGAAATCCTGAAAACCTGTGCGTGTGCGGCTCTCGAGGCCTGGAATTTGAGATCCCTGCTGTACAGTACCACTTCCCCTGTCCTGTATACTGGGTGTAATCCTCTGCATCTGTATTATTCTGTGTATATACACTGCACAGTACCAATTCTCCTGTCCTGTATACTGGGTGTAATCCTCAGTATATGTATTATTCTGTATATATACACTGCACAGTACCACTTCTCCTGTCCTGTATACTGGGTGTAATCCTCAGTATCTGTATTATTCTGTATATATACACTGCACAGTACCACTTCCCCTGTCCTGTATACTGGGTGTAATCCTCTGCATCTGTATTATTCTGTATATATACATTGCACAGTACCACTTCTCCTGTCCTGTATACTGGGTGTAATCCTCGGCATCTGTATTTTTCATTATATATACACTGCACAGTACCACTTCTCCTGTCCTGTATACTGGGTGTAATCCTCAGTATATGTATTATTCTGTATATATACACTGCACAGTCCACTTCTCCTGTCCTGTATACTGGGTGTAATCCTCTGTCTGTATTATTCTGTATATATACATGCACAGTACCACTTCTCCTGTCCTGTATACTGGGTGTAATCCTCAGTATCTGTATTATTCTGTACATACACTGCACAGTACCACTTCTGTCCTGTATCTCGGTGTAATCCTCAGTGTCTTATTATTGTGATTATTCACTGCACAGTACCTACTTCTCCTGTCATGTATACTGGTGTAATCCTCAGTATCGTATTATTCTGTATATATACACTGACAGCAATCTCCTTCCTGATACGGTGATTTTCTAGTACTTCTTATATACATGCACAGAGGTTGGTAATCCCAGTCCTGATTATATTTCACCTGTGCAATATAAAAGGAAATCCTGAAAACTGCGCGTGTCGGCTCTCGAGTCTGGAATTTGAGATCCCTGCTGTACAGTACCACTTCCCTGTCCTGTATACTGGGTGTAATCCTCTGCATCTGTATTATTCTGTGTATATACACTGCACAGTACCAATTCTCCTGTCCTGTATACTGGGTGTAATCCTCAGTATCTGTATTATTCTGTATATATACACTGCACAGTACCACTTCTCCTGTCCTGTATACTGGGTGTAATCCTCAGTATCTGTATTATTCTGTATATATATCACTGCACAGTACCACTTCCCCTGTCCTGTATACTGGGTGTAATCCTCTGCATCTGTATTATTCTGTATATATACATTGCACAGTACCACTTCTCCTGTCCTGTATACTGGGTGTAATCCTCGGCATCTGTATTTTTCATTATATATACACTGCACAGTACCACTTCTCCTGTCCTGTATACTGGGTGTAATCCTCAGTATATGTATTATTCTGTATATATACACTGCACAGTGCCACTTCTCCTGTCCTGTATACTGGGTGTAATCCTCTGCATCTGTATTATTCTGTATATATACATTGCACAGTACCACTTCTCCTGTCCTGTATACTGGGTGTAATCCTCAGTATCTGTATTATTCTGTATATATACACTGCACAGTACCACTTCTCCTGTCCTGTATGCTGGGTGTAATCCTCAGTATCTATATCATTCTGCATATATACCCTGCACAGTACCACTTCTCCTGTCCTGTATACTGGGTGTAATCCTCAGTATCTGTATTATTCTGTATATATACACTGCACAGTACCACTTCTCCTGTCCTGTATACTGGGTGTAATCCTCAGTATCTGTATTATTCTGTATATATACACTGCACAGTACCACTTCCCTGTCCTGTATACTGGGTGTAATCCTCTGCATCTGTATTATTCTGTATATATACATTGCACAGTCCCACTTCTCCTGTCCTGTATACTGGGTGTAATCCTCGGCATCTGTATTTTTCATTATATATACACTGCACAGTACCACTTCTCCTGTCCTGTATACTGGGTGTAATCCTCAGTATATGTATTATTCTGTATATATACACTGCACAGTGCCACTTCTCCTGTCCTGTATACTGGGTGTAATCCTCAGTATCTGTATTATTCTGTATATATACACTGCACAGTACCACTTCTCCTGTCCTGTATACTGGGTGTAATCCTCAGTATCTGTATTATTCTGTATATATCACTGCACAGTACCACTTCCCTGTCCTGTATACTGGGTGTAATCCTCTGCATCTGTATTATTCTGTATATATACATTGCACAGTACCACTTCTCCTGTCCTGTATACTGGGTGTAATCCTCGGCATCTGTATTTTTCATTATATATACACTGCACAGTACCACTTCTCCTGTCCTGTATACTGGGTGTAATCCTCAGTATCTGTATTATTCTGTATATATACACTGCACAGTACCACTTCCCCTGTCCTGTATACTGGGTGTAATCCTCTGCATCTGTATTATTCTGTATATACAATTGCACAGTACCACTTCTCCTGTCCTGTATACTGGGTGTAATCCTCAGTATCTGTATTATTCTGTATATATACACTGCACAGTACCACTTCTCCTGTCCTGTATGCTGGGTGTAATCCTCAGTATCTATATCATTCTGCATATATACCCTGCACAGTACCACTTCTCCTGTCCTGTATACTGGTGTGTAATCCTCAGTATCTGTATTATTCTGTATATATACACTGCACAGTACCACTTCTCCTGTCCTGTATACTGGGTGTAATCCTCAGTATCTGTATTATTCTGTATATATACACTGCACAGTACCACTTCCCCTGTCCTGTATACTGGGTGTTAATCCTCTGCATCTGTATTATTCTGTATATATACATTGCACAGTACCACTTCTCCTGTCCTGTATACTGGGTGTAATCCTCGGCATCTGTATTTTTCATTATATATACACTGCACAGTACCACTTCTCCTGTCCTGTATGCTGGGTGTAATCCTCAGTATCTATATCATTCTGCATATATACCCTGCACAGTACCACTTCTCCTGTCCTGTATACTGGGTGTAATCCTCAGTGTCTGTATTATTCTGTATATATACACTGCACAGTACCACTTCTCCTGTCCTGTATACTGGGTGTAATCCTCAGTATCTGTATTATTCTGTATATATACACTGCACAGTACCACTTCTCCTGTCCTGTATGCTGGGTGTAATCCTCAGTATCAATATCATTCTGCATATATACCCTGCACAGTACCACTTCTCCTGTCCTGTATACTGGGTGTAATCCTCAGTGTCTGTATTATTCTGTATATATACACTGCACAGTACCACTTCTCCTGTCCTGTATACTGGGTGTAATCCTCAGTATCTGTATTATTCTGTATATATACACTGCACAGTACCACTTCTCCTGTCCTGTATGCTGGGTGTAATCCTCAGTATCTATATCATTCTGCATATATACCCTGCACAGTACCACTTTTCCTGTCCTGTATACTGGGTGTAATCCTCAGTATCTGTATTATTCTGTATATATACACTGCACAGTACCACTTCTCCTGTCCTGTTGTCAGAGAGGTGGTTTTGAACTTTGATTTTCAGCATTTAAATGTTGCTTAATTTGATTATCCCTAATATGGAGTCATCACTTCTCTTCTGTATAGGTGATGACTTGCCTTTCGCTGTGTATCTGACTGCTGGGACCCCACAATCCTGAGAAATGTGGCTTTGTAGAGCACCATGTGAATGGAGCTGTGGTAGAATGTATACTCTGCTGCACCATTCACATATGGCTCTTCAAATAACTCCTTTAAGAAAGTGATGAGGCCACGGCAACTTAAAGGAAACCTGTCAGCTCCATAAAGCCCCCCAGGCTATCACTACCTGTCCCTGAACCTTCCTGTTACTATTCTAACTATCCCTTTCTGTGCTAAATATGCCCTGTGACTGTGTAATAAAAGCTTTTTATCACTCACTCATTAGTATGATAATGATCCAGGGGGCTACCATTGCTAGACCCCCTGGGCGTCCTCTCTGTGCCCCATGGCCGCCTCCTGTATAGTCTATCATGCTCTGATGGGCGTGATGTTGACATCCAAATGTGCACCCCCCAGCCTGGCTCGCTCCACTCTGCAGAATGGCGGGTATGAAGCCGAGTGTTGTCACTTCCGGTACTCATCCACAGAGCTGCGCATTGCGCATGCTCTGTGGAGCACATTACGTTAGCTCATCACAGATATCATCACAGATGAGCTGACGTAATGTGCTCCATAGAGTATGCGTACTGTGCAGCCTGAAGTCCGGCCTACGGAGTGCCGGAAATGACACGTTTGAGTGATAAAAAGCTTTTATTACACAGTCACAGGGAACGTTTAACACAGAAACGATAGTTAGAGAAGTAATATGAAGATGCAGGGGCAGTTAGTGAGAGCCTGGGGGGGCTTTATGGAGGTGACAGGTTCTCTTTAAAAGCAAACTTCACTGATCGGGGCTAATGGGTGATATACAGTTAGGGCCAGAAATATTTGGACAGTGACACAATTTTCGCGAGTTGGGCTCTGCATGCCACCACATTGGATTTGAAATGAAACCTCTACAACAGAATTCAAGTGCAGATTGTAACGTTTAATTTGAAGGGTTTAACAAAAATATCTGATAGAAAATGTAGGAATTGTACACATTTCTTTACAAACACTCCACATTTTAGGAGGTCAAAAGTAATTGGACAAATAAACATAACCCAAACAAAATATTTTTATTTTCAATATTTTGTTGCAAATCCTTTGGAGGCAATCACTTCCTTAAGTCTGGAACCCATGGACATCACCAAACGCTGGGTTTCCTCCTTCTTAATGCTTTGCCAGGCCTTTACAGCTGCAGCCTTCAGGTCTTGCTTGTTTGTGGGTCTTTCCGTCTTAAGTCTGGATTTGAGCAAGTGAAATGCATGCTCAATTGGGTTAACATCTGGTGATTGACTTGGCCATTGCAGAATGTTCCACTTTTTTGCACTCATGAACTCCTGGGTAGCTTTGGCTGTATGCTTGGGGTCATTGTCCATCTGTACTATGAAGCGCCGTCCAATCAACTTTGCAGCATTTGGCTGAATCTGGGCTGAAAGTATATCCCGGTACACTTCAGAATTCATCCGGCTACTCTTGTCTGCTGTTATGTCATCAATAAACACAAGTGACCCAGTGCCATTGAAAGCCATGCATGCCCATGCCATCACGTTGCCTCCACCATATTTTACAGAGGATGTGGTGTGCCTTGGATCATGTGCCGTTCCCTTTCTTCTCCAAACTTTTTTCTTCCCATCATTCTGGTACAGGTTGATCTTTGTCTCATCTGTCCATAGAATACTTTTCCAGAACTGAGCTGGCTTCTTGAGGTGTTTTTCAGCAAATTTAACTCTGCCCTGTCTATTTTTGGAATTAATGAATGGTTTGCATCTAGATGTGAACCCTTTGTATTTACTGTCATGGAGTCTTCTCTTTACTGTTGACTTAGAGACAGATACACCTACTTCACTGAGAGTGTTCTGGACTTCAGTTGATGTTGTGAACGGGTTCTTCTTCACCAAATAAAGTATGCGGCGATCATCCACCACTGTTGTCATCTGTGGACGCCCAGGCCTTTTAGAGTTCCCAAGCTCACCAGTCAATTCCTTTTTTCTCAGAATGTACCCAACTGTTGATTTTGCTACTCCAAGCATGTCTGCTATCTCTCTGATGGATTTTTTCTTTTTTTTCAGCCTCAGGATGTTCTGCTTCACCTCAATTGAGAGTTCCTTTGACCGCATGTTGTCTGGTCACAGCAACAGCTTCCAAATGCAAAACCACACACCTGGAAACCACCCCTGACCTTTTAACTACTTCATTGATTACAGGTTAACGAGGGAGACGCCTTCAGAGTTAATTGCAGCCCTTAGAGTCCATTGTCCAATTACTTTTGGTCCCTTGAAAAAGAGGAGGCTATGCATTACAGAGCTATGATTCCTAAACCCTTTCTCCGATTTGGATGTGGAAACTCTCATATTGCAGCTGGGAGTGTGCACTTTCAGCCCATATTATATATATAATTGTATTTCTGAACATGTTTTTGTAAACAGCTAAAATAACAAAACTTGTGTCACTGTCCAAATATTTCTGGCCCTAACTGTAGTGTGTGGGCTGGTGGGGTTTGTTTTCAAGGGCTGCTTTCTGGTCCCAGTCCGGCCCTGACTGAAACTATTAAAATAATAAATATGTTACTCGGTTCCATTATTTTATACTGCAAGCTTATTTGAAAAAAAAAAGAATATAAATACAAGCTTCTGTTCCTTCTAGTTTCTGGCAGAGCAACATCTATAGTGATATGTTCTCAAATGTCAGACATTTAGAGAATCTGCGGTATAACTAGCAAACAGGAATTAAAGAGAAGGCACAACAATGGATTTATAATCAGGCAATTGTTGATACTGCTAAAGTAGGTTTCATTTTTTTTTTGTATTTTTCTTAACTTTTACTTGCTTTCCACATTGTATACTTAAATGATTTATGAAGAACATAACTTAAGATAGTTGAATTATCGACTTCTGTAATGAATGGTTAGAACAGTAGCTGTAATTAAATGTGGAACAGCATCAGTAATGGAACAACAATAAAAAAATAGAGAATTAAACCATTTTATTTCGCTGATAAATAAATGTACAAATTATTCTAATCACACTACCTATTCCTTTAAGGCCATTTCCATATCGACTCCTCTGAAATAAGAAAAAAAGACTTGAAAAGTCCAGTGTCGACTTCTAAGACTAATGTGAAATTATAGCTTTATACTGCAAAAGAATTTTGTTTCTGGATTAGGTATCATTTTGCTTTCTTAAGCATTACCTTAATTGGATAGACTCCACATATTAGCATTTCTGCGGTTTCTGGTCAAATCATTAACTTTTGAAATTTAATGACTTTAGGGGAGGTCCCAATTATAAAATGAAAACTACAAGAGCAAAACCATAGAATTTTAAATGGCTTCTAGGGAACTGTATACCTATTTTTGCATTTATTAAAAAGTTATGCTCTAAAAGTTTTATAAAGCAATATTATTTTTCAGGCTATAGAACTATTGATTATTTTACCTTATTGTATATTTTGCTTTGATATTGATAGCATAGGGCCCGTGTTTAGAATGTGTGATAGGATCTCCCCATTATTCCACTTTGGCATGTATTCATACACATGTAGAAAATATGCACACTGTATGCATGTTTATAGACATTGCACACATTTGTAAAAATGGCATAAATATATATTTCCACCAAAGAATGACAAAAGGAAATAAAAAACTTGAACTCATTCCCAACATATGACATACTAGAACGTCATATCTTGTGGGTACTTCTCACAAATAGAACTACCGGTATGTTATAGTGATCTTGTAGGAGGAGCTGTGCCTGCTTGATCCACATCGGGAGATAGCCGAGCTCTATCTTTGACAGCCAGGAACAGTGGTCGCCCCCATATATAATCATCTAAACGCTGAAATCAATAGCAACCACAGCATTTAAATGGCTAGGTAACAAAGAGGCTCCTTCTTTCACTCAATTAGCAATCCAGTGATGTAATCAGAGGCTGTTGATGGCTATCATGGCAACCTAATGTCAAAAAATTACCTCCAGGTATGCAAGCTACGATGGCCTGTTACAACCCCTGGCAAAAATTATGGAATCACCTGGCTCGGAGGATGTTCATTCAGTTATTTAATGTTGTAGAAAAAAGCAGATCACAAACATGGCACAAAACTAAAGTCATTTCAAATGGCAACTTTATGGCTTTAAGAAACAGTGAAAGAAATCAAGATAATCTGTAAGGGTAATTTTTTTTCATACCAAGCAGAGGTAAAAAGTTATGGAATCACTCAATTCTGAGGAAACAATTATGGAATCATGAAACACAAACACACAAAAGAACACTCCAATGCATTACTAGTATTTTGTTGCACCACCTCTGGCTTTTATAACAGCTTGCAGTCTCTGAGGCATGAACTTAATGAGTGACAAACAGTACTCTTCATCAATCTGGCTCTAACTTTCTCTGATTGCTGTTGCCAGATCAGCTTTGCAGGTTGGAGCCTTGTCATGTACCATTTTCTTCAGCTTCCACCAAAGATTTTCAATTGGATTGAGATCCGGACTATTTGCAGGCCATGACATTGACACATTGACCTTATGTGTCTTCTTTGAAGGAATGTTTTCACAGTTTTTGCTCTATGGCAGGATGCATTATCATCTTGATAAATGATTTCATCATCCCAAACATCCTTTCAATTCATGGGATAAGAAAAGAGTCCAAAATATCAATGTAAACTGACAGTCATCTCCCTAGTGCCTTTACCTGACATGCAGCCACTTATCATCAATGACTGTGGAAATTTGCATGTTCTCTTCAGGCAGTTATCTTTATAAATCTCATTGGAATGACACCAAACAAAAGTTCCAGCATCATCACCTTGCCCAATGCAGATTCATCACTGAATATGACTTTCATCCAGTCATCCACGGTCCACGATTGCTTTTCCTTAGCCCATTGTAACCTTATTTTTTCTGTTTAGGTATTAATGATGTCTTTTGTTTAGCTTTTCTGTATGTAAATCCCATTTCCTTAAGGCGGTTTCTTACAGTTCGGTCACAGACATTGACTCCAGTCTCCTCCCATTCGTTCCTCATTTGTTTTGTTGTGCATTTCCTGTTTTGGAGACATATTGTTTTAAGTTTCCGGTCTTGATGCTTTGATGTCTTCCTTGGTCTACAAGTATGTTTCCCTTTAACAACCTTCCCATGTTGTTTGGATTTGGTCCAGATTTTAGACACAGCTGACTGAAAAACCAACATCTTTTGCAACATTGTGTGTTGATTTACCCTCTTTTTAGAGTTTGATAATCCTCTCCTTTGTTTCAATTGACATCTCTCGTGTTGGAGCCATGATTCATGTCAGTCCACTTGGTGCAACAGCTCTCCAAGGTGTGATCACTCCTTTTTTAGATGCAGACTAACGAGCAGATCTAATTTGATGCAGGTGTTAGCTTTGGGAATGAAAATATTTACAGGGTGATTCCATAGTTTTTTCCTCAGAATTGAGTGATTCCATAATTCTTTCCCTCTGCTTGGTCTGAAAAAAGTAACCTTTACTGACTACCACATTTTTTATCTTGATTTCTTTTAGCTTTTTTAAGGCAGAGAGTTGCCATTTGAAATGACTTTAGTTTTGTGCCATGTCTGTGATCTGCTTTTTCTACAAAATTAAACAACTGAATGAACATCCTCCGAGCCAGGTGATTGCATCATTTTTGCCAGGGGTTGTAGTTAAGGCATTCTGTCAGTGTCACACTATTAAGTCTAATGCATTGCAGTACATGTGATATGTGTAATGCAATGCATTTTACTAGTGATCAGAATAATAAAAGCTAGGGTATATGTGCATATTGAGTATTTAGTTGCAGAAATCTCTGCACCAAATCTGCATCTCCTAGCAGGAAAAAAAGCATGTTTTTGACATGCATTTTTGAGACATTATGCCTCATTTTTATGCATTTGAAATGGGTTTGTAAAACAAAAAAAAACTAAGAATTGACATGCTGTAGATTTATTTCTGCATCAAATCTACAAGGGAAAAAAAAACAAAATTCGCTTAAAACTTCAGAATTCTCATTTATTTTGCTGGCATAATGATTTGCATGAAGTGTAGTATCAATACTGCATGAAAAACACGTTAAAAATGCAATAACAATGCACTTCTGCACAAGGCCTTAAAGTCCCTAAGTAAAAAAATGTAAATATATATGGGTAAATATCTATCTATCTATCTATCTATCTATCTATCTATCTATCTATCTATCTATCTATCTATCTTTAATTTGTATATCTATGTAAAAACAAAAATTCTGTATTTTGCGGATAATAAAACACACTGAATTATAAAGTGCAACTCAAATTTAGTGTAGCATGTAGCTTTACCAGGGAGGCACAGTGGTGATTGAGCAGGATCACAGGAAATCAGTGTCAGTATCAGTAGGACTATGCGAAGGAAGGTGTGTCACAAAGACAGCAGTGGAATAATGATGCAGTCTAGGCCCTAGGGCTCAGAGTAGGGGGTGTTATGGTGCAATGCAGACACCATTGATCTGCTGGTAGTGGACATAATGAACTTCAGGAAAATGGCTGCGGAGGTGGCATGTGTGCTGATTGAGAACTCTGCTCTTTGAGATCTCAATCTGCACATGCACTGCCTCAGCGGACATTTTCAGATATAACCATTTAATATCACCATATCAATGGTACCCACCTTTCAACACCCCTATCTTCTAGCCTCGGGGACCCAGAGTCATTGACCATTCCCATGACCATTATCCCCTTCCGCATTGCCCTGGTAAGTTGTATCCTGATTGTAAAATGCACAATCATTTGCCCCTTAATTTGGAGGAAAAAACGTCTTCTAATCAACAGCATACAGCAAACAAAAAAATACATGATTTCTGGAACAACCTGATCTATAAAACTATTACGCTATGTAACCCATACAGTAAGCACCAGATAAAAATAAAAGAAAAATGTAGCAAAAACTATGTTTTTCATTATACAGACAACAAAAAGTAGAATAAAATGTGACCAAAAGATCATATGTACAGTGGGGGAAAAAATATTTGATACCTTGCTGATTTTGTAAGTTTGCCCACTGACAAAGACATGAACAGTCTATAATTTTAAGGGTAGGTTAATTTTAACAGTGAGAGATAGAATATCAAAAATTTAATCCAGAAAATCACATTGTCTGATTTATCTAAATGTATTTACATTTTGCAGAGAAAGATAAGTTTTGATCCTCTACCAACAATTAGGAGTTCTGGGTCCTACAGACCAGTTAAGGGTACTTCACACAGTGCAACATCACTAGCGAGATCGCTGAAATGTCACAGGTTTTGTGATGTAACAGTCACCTCTCCAGCGATGTTGTAGTGTGTGACACGCATCAGCGATGTGGCCCCTGCTGTGAGGTTGCTGATCACTGCAAATCGTTCAGTGCCATTTTTTGGTGCTTGGTCTCCCGCTGGTCAGCACGCATCACTGTGTGTGACAGCATGAGACCAATGATCAACGACCTCCCAGCCAATGCCCAGCACCGCACGTTAGATGCAGAGCATTGGTAACCACCGTAAACACCGGGTAGCTAAGCAGCGCGCTCTGCTTAGTTACCCGGTGTTTACCCTGGTTACCAGCGTCCTCCCGCTTACAGGCTGGGCTAAGCGGGAGGACGCTGATAACCAGGGTGAAAACCGGGTAACTAAGCAGTGTGCGCTGCTTAGTTACCCGGTGTTTACTCTGGTTACCAGCGTCCTCCCGCTTACAGGCTGGGCTAAGCGGGAGGACGCTGATAACCAGGGTGAACACCGGGTAACTAAGCAGTGTGCGCTGCTTAGTTACCCGGTGTTTACTCTGGTTACCAGCGATGTTGCTGCTGACTGGTCACTGGTGAGTGTGCATGTTTGACAGCTCACCAGCGACTGCACAGAGACTTTCCAATGATCCCGGCCAGGTTGGATTGCTGGTGGGATCACTGGAAAGTCTCAGCATGTAAAGGGGCCCTTAGATGCTCCTAATCAACTCATTACCTGCATTAAAGACAGCTATCTTAATGCAGTAAAAAAAAATAAAATAACACCAATTCTTGAATTGCTGTTGATAAGTTCATTCTGCCTTTCGATGATCGCAATAAGGCTCCGCTCATTTATATTCTGCTTTTTACAGTGAATGTTTACATCAGGGTTTAAGTGTAAATCTCTACAAAGCATGATTTATACAAAATTCGCAATAGAAAATTCCCTGTCATGAGTAAACATGAGAGAAGGTTTTAAAGTTCAGTTCAGTTTCGCTGAACTTCCAGGTTTTTCCGAACCCCATTAAATTCAATGAGAGGCATAGAAAACACCTTCAGGTGTCCCATAAGCTGCGAAAACAGCTCAAGTTAGTGTCAGACAGCAAGAAATGCTGCATCTATTCCCCAGAGTTTAAATTTTTATCATGGCGCATTATGGATGCATGAAACAAGGCCTGGCTCAGTATTTCAAGCTTTAACATTGACCAGGAACAGGGAATGAGTGACAGCTGTAGGCCTGGTGCCCAGACATCTCATTCATTAAACACATAGCAAGGGGACACCAATAAGAGTCGACATATTTAAAAAAATTAGAGCCAGACAAAAGGAAAGTGGAATCAATTAACCCAGAATAAAAATTGTACAATGACATAGACTGGATGAATGATACAAGGCCTGGAAAAGGGCCTGGTAGAGCATTTGAAGGTTAAACATTGATCAGTAATAGGTGGATGAGTGGTAGGTGTATGTCTGGTGGGCTGGGGGATTTTCTGCTCCGCCACATGCAGGTGGCACAAATATACTTCAACCATGACCTCGAGATTTCCCACTCATTTTTAATGCACACAGATTTGTTAATGACTTGTTTGAGACAAAAAAAGCCTATTTGAAAAGAGACACAGATTTGGAAATGACTACCGTATATACTCGTGTATAAGCCGACCCGTGTATAAGCCGACCCCCCTACTTTTGCCCCCAAAACCTGGGAAAACCTATTGACTCGTGTATAAGCCGAGGGTGGACCCCAGCACAGGTATACAGACCCCAGCAGTGTGGTATACAGCAGCCCCAGAGGTATATACAGCAGCCCCAGTGGTAGTATACAGCAGCAGCCCCAGTGGTATATACAGCAGCAGCCCCAGTGGTTAGTATACAGCAGCCCCAGAGGTGTATACAGCAGCCCCAGTGGTAGTATACAGCAGCCCCAGAGGTATATACAGCCCCAGTGGTAGTATACAGCAGCCCCAGTGGTAGTATACAGCAGCCCCAGTGGTAGTATACAGCAGCCCCAGAGGTATATACAGCCCCAGTGGTAGTATACAGCAGCCCCAGTGGTAGTATACAGCAGCCCCAGAGGTATATACAGCCCAGTGGTAGTATACAGCAGCCCCAGAGGTAGTATACAGCAGCCCCAGAGGTAGTATACAGCAGCCCCAGAGGTATATACAGCAGCCCTAGTGGTGTATACAGCAGCCCCAGAGGTATATACAGCAGCCCTTAGGTAGTATACAGCAGCCCCAGTGGTGTATACAGCAGCAGCAGCCCCAGGGCTGTATACAGCAGCAGCAGCCGCAGGGCTGTATACAGCAGCAGCCCCAAAGCTGTATACAGCAGCAGCCCCAAGGCTGTATACAGCAGCAGTCCCAGGGCTGTATACAGCAGCAGCCCCAGGAGTGTATAAAGCAGCAGCCCCAGGGCTATATACAGCAGCAGCCCCGGAGGTATACAGGCCCCCCCATCAAGCTCCAGGGCCCCCCCCCTTGCGCGGCAGCCTGTAAAGTAAAATCATACTTATCCTGTCCTGTCGCGCTGTCCCGCCGCTGCCATCACGATCCCGGGCTTCATTCAGCGTCTTCCGGCTTCTGGCTTCCTGTGGTCGCGGGAAATGACGTCATTGCCCGCGACCACAGGAACACGGAAGACGCGGAATGAGGCCCGGGATCGTGATGGCAGCGGCGGGACAGCGCGACAGGACAGGATAAGTATGATTTTACTTTACAGGCTGCCGCGCAAGGGGGGGGGCCCTGGAGCTTGATGGGGGGGCCTGTATAACTCCGGGGCTGCTGCTGTACTCGCGTATAAGCCGAGGGGGGACTTTTCAGTCCAAATTTTGGGCTGAAAAACTCGGCTTATACGCGAGTATATACGGTAGTTTGAGGCCAAAAAAGCTTATTGGAGAATATACACAGATTTGACAATGACTTGTTTGAGGCCAACAAAGGCCTGTTAGCGGAACCACAAAGATTTGGAAAACATTTGTTTTTTTGGCAAAAAATACCTTTTTGGGGAACTACAAAGATTTGGCAATCACTTGTTCTATGCAAAAAATGCCTCTTTGGGAACACACACAGATTTCACATTGACTTGTTCTAGGCAGAAAAATGCCTGTTTCTGGATGGGTCTTCTCACCCTTGTATCTATCTAAAAATAGATCGAGTTGCTAGCTATCTGTCTGTCTGTGTAGCGAGCAACAGCATGGAGCAGTACTGTCCCTAAGCAGTAACACCTCTCAAAATGGCGCCAACGTGACATGTCGGCTCCTTATATGCTGAGGGACATAAGACGTAGGCAGCCAATGACTTGTGACTCAATGTTGTGGATGGTTTCTGCACCAAGCAAAGTGGAGTTTGGTGACTTTCAGCAAAGTGTTTGGATTCCCAATCCTGAATCCAAATCAAATTGGCGAACATGTTCAGAAAAAGTTTGCTCAACAATAGTGCTGAGATCTCTTCCATTCTTTTAAACAGACAATCAGCAAATAACCAAGTGCTACATTCCTCAGGGTAGCTTCCCGCACCATTTAAATCCAGCAAAATAGTAGCTGGATGACTACCATTTTGCAGGATTTGTTAGAATTAAATTGCAAAATCTCTTCTGTGAAACTCAAGATGAATTCTACTGACCTTGAAGTAATTCACTCATTTCTAATTAGTATCTACATATAAAGCAGCACATCTAGAGTCCTATGGACCTCGGTGTGAAATTTGGACCTTGGCTCCACCCTGCACATTAGTCAGATTTATGAACCCTTGCAGCATACTAAGTCCTATAAAGACATGTAAATTGGCCCTCCTCACTTTTCATTATGTATTAATTTCCCTCATCTTGGTATATATGTCTCCTATCCTTGTACATACAGTATTTCCCTCATCCTGGTATATATGTTCCTCATTCTGGTATACATCACCCATTCTGGTATATCTCTCCTCCTCCTGGTATATATGGTCCACCTCCTTCTATATATGGTCCACCATCCTGGTATATATTATTGCCATCCTGGTATGTATGGTTTTCCTTCTGCTATATATGGTCCTCCTCATGGTATATATGGTCTTCCTACTGGTATATATAATCCCCATCTTGTTATATAGGGTCTTTTTCCTATTATATATAGTCCTCTTCCCGATATATATGGCCCCCATCCTGTCATAAAGGGTCATCCTCCTGTTATTTATGGTTCACCTTCTGGAATATATGGTCCCCATCCTGGTATATTAATACTATTTATTATTATAGTTCCATTTTATTCCATGGCACTTTTCATGTGAAACACATAGACAAGTACAATAACCATGAACAATACAAGGCACACACAGGTACAGAAGGAGAGAGGACCCTGCCCATGAAGGCTCACAGTCCACAAGGGATGAGTGAGGATACACTGGAGAAAGGTAGAGCTGGTTGTGTGGCAGTTGGTGGACTGAGGCTCACTGCAGGTTGTAGGTTTGTTAGAAGTGGTGGGTCTTCAGGTTCTTTTTGAAGGTTTCCAGGATAGGCAAGAGTCTAATGTGTTGCAGCAAAGACTTCCAGAGTTTCAGGGATGCACAAGAAAAATCTTGTATGCAATTGTGGGAAGGAGAGAAAAGCAGGAAATAGAGAAGGAGATCTTAAAAGGACCGCAGGTTGCATGTAGGTAAGTACTGGGAGACCATGTCACAGATGTATGGAGGGCATGGCTTGTGGATTGCTTTGTATGTCATGGTAAGGGTTTTGAACTGGAGTCTCTGGGCAATAGGGATCCAGTGAAGGGCTTGACAGAGAGGAGAGGTTAAGAATAGCATGGAGACAGGTGGATTAGTCAGGCAAAAGAGTTTTGGGTAGATTGGAGGCGTGCAAGAGTGCTGGAAGGGAGGACAGAGAGTAGAAGGTTGCAGTATAGTTGAGGCGGAGGATGATGAGGGCATGCACGAGTATTTTTGCAGTTTCTTAGTCATGGAATGTACAAATTTGGGAAATATTTTTGAGTTGAAGTTGGCAGGAGGTGGCAAGGACTTAGATATGGGGTTTGAAAGAAAGAGCACGGTCAAGGTTTTCTCCAAGATAGCGAGCATGTGGGGTTGGGGTGAGTGAGTAGCCATTGACTTTGATGGATAGGTCTGATTGCATGGTACAGTGAGATAGGAGAAAGATGATGAATTCTGTTTTGTCCATGTTCAGTTTTAGAAATAGAGCAGAAAAAAGATGAAATGGCAGACAGACATGGAGGTATTTTGGTTAGTAAGGAGGTGATGCCATGTCCAGAAAGGTAGATCTATATGTCATCATCAGTGTAGAAATGATAATGAATGCTGTCGGACTCTATGAGCTGGTTCATGCTAAAGGTATAGATGGAGACAAGTAGGTTTCCTAGAATTGGCCCTTGAGAAATGTGTATTTGAAAAATTAATTGAAAGTGGAGGGGGGGGGGGGAGGGTGATCAAAATAATAGCAGTGTGGAGTTCAATTAGTGAGGTCAATCATTCTGTGAAGAACCAGATGTGAATCAGGTGCCGTTATTTAATGGTGAAGCCAGCACATGTTGTACATGCATTTATCCTTAAAGGGAACCAACCACCCCAAATGACCCCCCCGGACTGTTAATATGTGTCCCTACACCCAGCACACACATTTGGGGCAATCGTTTTTGCTAAAAAAACTGTTTAGTAGAAGCTAAGATATATGTTTATAAAGTGTAATAAATCGAGACGACTGGGTGTTACCTAGCTTTGTCCACGTGCAGTGTTCGTGCTTGTCATCTTCCGCTCCCCTCTCACTTTCTAAGAGCCTGGCCGCGTCATGAAAGGGGGCGGGGCTCGTCGCGATTTAGCCCCGCCCCTTTCATGACGCGGCCAGGCTCTTAGAAATTGAGAGGGGAGGGGGAGAGGAGGATCGGAGGATCACAGGCACGAACACTGCACGTGGACAAAGCTAGGTAACACCCATCCGTCTCGATTGATTAAACTTTATAAACATATATCTTAGCTTCTACTAAACAGTTTTTTTAGCAAAAACGATTTCCCCAAATGTGTGTGCTGGGTGTAGGGACACATATTAACAGTCCGGGGGGGTCATTTGGGGTGGTTGGTTCCCTTTAAATTACCTGAGAAATATGGGTTGTTTGAGACATTGTTCAAAAGAACAGCATACTTTAATTAAAAAGTTGATGGAGAGGGTAAAACTTATAAAGAAGTGCAGATAATGATAGATTGTTCAGCTAAAATGATCTCCAATGCTTTAAAATGGAAAGCAAAACCAGAGATGTGGAAGAAAACAGAAGACTACCATTCAAATGGAGAATAGCCAGAATGTCAAAGGCTCAACCAATGATCAGTTCCTGGATGATCAAAGACAGTCTCAAGTTACCTGTGAGCACTGTGACAATTAGATGATGCCTGTGTGAAACTAATCTATTAACAAGAAGTCCTGGCAAAGTCCCACTGTTGAAAAAAAGACATGTACTGAAAAGGATGCAATTTGCCAAAGAACACCTCAACTTGCCTAAAGAGAACTGGAGAAATATTTTGTGGACTGATGAAAGTAGAATTGTTCCTTTTATAAGCTGACATAAAAAATGCTATTTCTAAGGCAAAGACAACAAATACAGATGGATTGTGGAATGTAGTCAAAGCTGTCTGGGCTGGAATAACAACTGACAAGTGCCAGAAGTTGGTTGACTCTATGAAACAGAGATGTGATGCAGTTCTAAAAAAAAAACTGTGGTTATACAGCTAAATATTAGGTTATTGATTCATAGGAATGCTAAATCCTAAAAAAAAGTACATATTTTGAGCTTGTAAAGACAAATGCAGTGCTATTTATTTTGAACAGCCCGATATTCATTTCTTGTTATTGTCTGTAAAGTCATTAGACATTATATATATATTTCTCTTGATATTTTCATTTAGAAAACAGTGTTCAATGTTCCCACTGCATGGAAATAAAAACTGTTATAAACACTTTGGGCTTAACTCATCTTTTTGAACACTGCTATTCTTTTGAACACAACTGTATGGTCCCCATCCTGTTAAATTTGTTCCACCTCCGGGTATATACAATCCTCATCCTGGCATATATGGTCCTCCTCTTGGTATATATGTCCCCATCCTGTTATATATGGTCCTCCACCTGGTATATATAGTCCTCCTCTTGGTATACATTGTCCTCATCCTAGTATATATGCCCCCGTTTTGTCTCTAATGCATAATTTAAAAAAAAAAAAAAAAAAACTATTCTCACCTATCCTCCATTTTCATGTCATCCGGTGTCTTCCGTAGCCTGCACCACGAGGCATTTAAGCTGAATGTGCATGCTCGGTGAGGACACACATCCAGCTGAAGCAGGCTTGGTGTAGGCAAGCCTTTGTGCCCCTGGGTCTGGTTATGATCACAATCTCTGCGTCCACAATCGTTACACACCTGTGTATATAACATTTGAAAGTTTACAAGTGTGAATTTCTGTCTTGGCTTTTCCTAAGTGTTGTACACATTAAGATGGAAAAAAGAGGTACCGTATATACTCGCGTATAAGTCGAGTTTTTCAGCCCAAAAATTGGGCTGAAAAGTCCCCCCCTCAGCTTATACGCGAGTCACTGTATACTGTATACACTGTATACAGCAGCCCCCCCATATCAGTATACAGGCCCCCCCCCCTTGTGCAGCAATCCTGAAAAGGAAAACATTATCATACTTATCCCGCTGCCGCTGTCCCGCCGCCGCCGCCTTCATCGCGCTCCTCCGTCTTCATCCGTCTTCTTCCGTCTTCCTCTGGTCGGCGCAGGCAATGAAGTAATTGTCTGCGCGCCAGAGGAGGAAGCCGGAAGACGCTGGATGAAGACGGAGGAGCGCGATGAAGGCGGCGGCGGCGGGACAGCGGCAGCGGGATAAGTATGATAATGTTTTCCTTTTCAGGATTGCTGCACAAGGGGGGGGCTGTATACTGATATGGGGGGGGGCTGCTGTATATTCCTCTGGGGCTGCTGTATACTACCTCTGGGGCTGATGTATACTACCTCTGGGGCTGCTGTATACTACCTCTGGGGCTGCTGTATACTACCTCTGGGGCTGCTGTATACTACCACTGGGGCTGCTGTATACTACCACTGGGGCTGCTGTATATACCTCTGGGGCTGCTGTATACTACAACTGGGGCTGCTGTATATACCACTGGGGCTGCTGCTGAATACTACCACTGGGGCTGCTGTATATACCTCTGGGGCTGCTGCTGTATACTACCACTGGGGCTGCTGTATATACCTCTGGGGCATCTGTATACTACCACTGGGGCTGCTGCTGTATATACCACTGGGGCTGCTGCTGTATACTACCACTGGGGAGGCTGCTGTATACCACACTGCTGGGGGCTGTATACCTGTGCTGGGATCCACCCTCGGCTTATACACGAGTCAATAGGTTTTCCCAGGTTTTGGGGGCAAAAGTAGGGGGGTCGGCTTATACACGGGTTGGCTTATACACGAGTATATACGGTAATAATTTGCAGCTATGAACTGAACAATCCAATAAAGTTCAATCTGAGAAAGATTGCTGATATCATAAGTAAATCATGAAGGACTAAGCTTTTCTACCAGCGTTGCTAAAGAAGACTGCATTATAACTACCGTAAGTACATTTAACAATGTGTTCATATAATTAGAAGAATCACTTTAATATAGGAGAATTGAATGTGGTAGAATTAACTAATGCAATAATAAACATTATAATTACAATACAATACCTTTTTGAATAAAAAAGCCAATGCCACCAGTAAAATGACTGCAAGGCTTAGGCCGGCTTCACACTGCGGCGTGATCCGGTCCGGGTCTGTCCGGGATGATCCAGACAGCCGCGGACCGGATCAGCACACAGGACTGGGGGGCTATTATGCCCTCCGGTCCGGTGTGCAGCGCACGCAGCTGCAGCCGCTGACAGGTCAGGACCGCTGCGCCCGCGGTCCTGACTTATCAGCAGCGGGAACTACGTGTGCTGCACACCGGGCCGGAGGGCATAATAGCCCCCCAGTCCTGTGTGCTGATCCGGTCCGCGGCTGTCTGGGTCATCCCGGACAGACCCGGACCGGATCACGCCGCAGTGTGAAGCCGGTCTTTATATTCAGCAGAATAAGTATTATTTGTGCTTCTTATAGAATAGCATTTCAAATTTCCTGAAAATGGCCTGAACAAATTTGATACTTGCTGAGTTAGTTGCATCTTCTCCTTTTATGTTCAGTATTATTTCTCTTTCATCTAAACTAATCCTTTCTAAATAAAAAAAAATGAAAGAAATAATCTTGGGCAGCTCCAGGAGGTTTCTGATTCCATAGGTTTTGTAGGCAAGTCTAGAAGCCTGTTATTTCCTTGAATTGTGGGTCTGCTTATATCTGCTGTGTGAATGTCAAAATTCTACCTCCTTCTGATTTCTATGTCTCCAATTTGCAAATGCTATGAAGAACAAAGTGACTTAATGAACTCATGAAATGTCTTATCTTCAAAAACAAATGGTCTTCTGTAATGACAGCTCATAGAGACTGGGAACATTTAGAATGATTTCTTAAGGTGTTTCCATAGTTTTATGAATATTGTATAATCATTTCATAATTAAAAATGATGTAACCTACTAGTATACTCTGTATCAATGTCTCATCATTTTCAACATCTTTAATTGCATTTCACACTATGTCACGTTTACACATCTACTTGGTTTTTTACAATGAATAAGACTGAATACAGTCTTCAATTAAAGAGTGTACTGCTGCTTTCTTCCTTTACATTAAACGAAACAGGTTGTTTATTCCTAAAACAACCTTTCTCAAATACTATATTCTCTAAAGTAAAATAATATACAGTGGGTAAGGAAAGTATTCAGAAACCTTTAAATTTTTCACTGTTTGTTTCATTGCGGCCATTTGGTAAATTCAAAAAAGTTTTTTGCAAATTTATTTAAAAAGACAAACTGAAATATCACATGGTCATAAGTATTCAGACTCTTTGCTCAGACACTCATATTTAAGTCACATGGTGTCCATTTCCTTCTGATCCTTCTTGAGATGGTTCTACTTCTTCATTGGAGTCCAGCTGTGTTTAAATTGATAGAACTTGATTCGGAAAGGCACACGACTGCCTTTATAAGGCTGGCTTCACACCACGTTTTTTTTGGATCCGAGGCTGTCCGTTGTGAACTGTTCAGCCCCGCATCCGATATTGCCCGCCATATCTATCCCTAAGGCGCCAGATTGTGCATATTTGAAGTGAGGTTTGCTGGTTTTCTGGGAAGTCCTGGTTTTGTCCAATTTTTGCATTGGACACAAAACCGGAGTCTGCGTAATTTTTTGTGCCCGATGCAAAAATAGGACAAAACCGGATCTTCCCAGATCCTCACGAATTTGGCGCCCTTAGCATGGAAGTCTATGGGCGCCGGATTGCACAGGATCCATCAAAAAAGCGGACCAGTTCCTCGGACGCCGGGTCCTGAACCAGCTTTGAAATTCAAACCGCGCTCATTCCGTACCTGGACAGCTCAGCTAAAAGAGCCGCCGGCTGAAATTTCAGCACCTGGAGAGCTCCACTGCTGAAATTTCAGCACTTGGACAGCAGCAGCCGTGCGCAGGGATCATATTTGCCCTCCGGTTCTGTTCTGTCCGGAGCTGTCAGGTTCTGCATTCTGAAAAACACCGGACAGAACCTGACAGTTGAAAACCATGGTGTAAACCTAGTTTAATACCTCTCAGCTCACAGTGAAAGTCAGACCAAATGAGAATCATGAGGTCAAAGGAACTGACTAAGGAGCTCAGAGACAGAATAATGGCAAGACATATATCTGGCCAAGGTTACAAAAGAATTTCTGCAGTACTCAAGGTTCCTAAGAGCCCAGTGACCCCCATAATCCTTAAACGGAAGAAGTTTTGGACCACCAGAAGTCTCTCTTAACCTGGAATCAAGCCAAACTGAGCAATCATGTGAGAGATGCCTTGGTGATAGAGGTAAAGAAAAACCTCAAGATCACTGTGGCTGAGCTCCAGAGATATAGTAGAGAGATGGGAGAAAGTTTCACAAAGTCAACTATCACTGCTGCCCTCCACTAGTGGCCTTTATAGCAGAGTGGCCTGATGAAAACAGCTACTCAGTGAAAGACATATAAAAGCCCTCGTAGAGTTTGCAAAAAAAAAAAACACATGAAGGACTCCCAGACTATGAGAAATAAGATTCTCTGGTCTGATGAGATGAAGATAGAACTTTATATTAATATATATTAATTTTAAGCAGCATGTGTGGAGAAAACAGGCACTGATCATCACCTGCCCAATACAATCCCAACAGTGAAACATGGTGGTGGCAGCATCATGCTATGGGGGTGTTTTTCAGCTGCAGGGACAGGATGACTGGTTGCAATTGAAGGAAACAAGAATGCAGCCAAGTACAGAGACATCACAAGAAGACTCATGGTTATACTATCTCGAAAGAGTGCTTCTACTCATTACTGAACAAAGGGTCTGAATACTTATGACCATGAGATATATAATATACATATACATATAAACATACAAATATATCTCCTGTCCCAGAGCCATTCAAATGATGTCAGCGCTGAATCTTCAGAGGCTCGTGTGATGTTCAGCCAATCTGTTGTCATTAATGGGATGCTGTGGTCTAACTTTGTTTCTGACATCTGCAGTACATGCAAAGAACATGAAAGCACAGCAGCCCAATGTATACAAAAACCAAAACTTTATTTGCATTGCTCTCAAGTGTGCATAGAGTCCAACTAATAGAATATATAGCATAGGATCCAACATTTACAGTGGTGCTCTACATTTCTAGATATGTATAAATTAAATGCAAATCTTTTATGCCTTTACTTACTGTAGTAATATAATTTACCATTTACCAGAGGCTATCTTCTTCTTTTGCAAGCTTAGCTCTGCCAATTTGTGACCACAGCTTCTGACCGACTGGAAGTCAACACTAAGGGTATGTGCTCACGGTCCAGGGGAGCTGCGTTTTGGAAGCAGCTCCTCCGGACCTGAGGGAACCTGCAGGTGGCTGCAGGTAGACCGCAGCTGCCCTGTACTCATGCCGATAGCAGCCACTTCCGATTCCCTAGCATGAAATGAACATGCTGCAGTTGAGCGGAATGCCGGACCGCACCGCAGCTGTCAAAATGCTGCAGTCGGGAGAAGCATAGTGAGGATGAGATTTCTTGAAATCCTATCTACTATGCTTCTACTCTACAACACAGCGTTTTGAACACAGCGGCAAGAATGATGTTTTCACTGATCGCATGCACACACCCTAACAGTTAGAAGCTGTCAATGCAAATCTATGATCTCCTCATTCTAGAACTCAGACGTTCATTAGGAAGTAACCTCCAACTGACCAAGAAAACACTGGATTGACCTGGAAGGTTAAATAATACAGAAGATAACCAGAGCAAGGTGGACAACATTAGAAAACAGCAGCTGGCAAGTCTTTTACTAGGGGCAGAGAGCATAAAGTAGGGACACCATTCCATAGATGAAATAAATGAAAAAAAAACTTGAAGAGGTGCTTTACATAAGATTTTTTTTTAAATTTTGGTTAGTACCACATTTTTTACTCTTGTTCTTTCAACAGTAGACCATTGGCAGCACCCCATTGGCGACAGAGTCTGCATGGCATAACTAGCTCACGTGAGCCTCAGGAGACCTGCTGCCAACAGGTCTGGAGTGGTGCTGATGCAGGAAGTGGTCATATAGTGTTTTTATTTTACACTGGGGACTATTTTGTTCAAGAAGGGGTTGTTCTGATAATGAAAACCCCTTTAAACAGGACTTCCAAGTGTCTGACAATAAAAGCTTATTGACAAACTCCCAGTATGTCCTCTTGTTTCCCTCTCATTTTTCTGTCTAAAGAAATGTTCTGGAAATCAGTAAATTTGACCTGGGCTGATAAAGGTCCAGGTTAGCGCTACAGAGCCAAGGTACGGATTTGGAAGATATTTATCTTTTTTAGATTTTTTTTGCAGAATTAGGCTAGGGTCACACTTGGCTGCATTTTTTAAAGGGAACCTGTCATCTAGATTTAAGGCCCTACACTATCACTAGCTGTCCCTACACCTTCCTAGCTGCTCCCTATCTATCCCTTTCTGATCTAAAGGGGCCCTATTAAACATCAGCAAAATAACTTTAAAGGGAACCTGTCACCCCAAATCACCCTTGTAAACTGTAAATACATGTCCCTGAAGCATAACACCACAGTCCTACACATCCCTTTGTGGTGTTTTACTTCAATATGAAAGTGCACTTTAGTCGTTTGCCAACTTACAAAATCCATGGCAGTGGGGCGTTCCCAGGCCTCTTTGTCCAAGAGGCGGTTCCCCTGTGCCGCTGTATTACGCCCTAATGGGCGTTTGTTCAATCTTTCTAGCGCGGGCACGAATCCTAATCTCGCGCCCGTGACGTCACGGTCATGTGATGCCGTGACGCGTCAATTCAGGGCGGGCGGGGCGCTGTTGTGTGACGCGCACCCGCCGACTTCAGTAAGCGATCTGCGCATGCGCTGAAGTTGGCCAGTGCGCGTTCACAGACAGAGGCGCATGCGCAGATCGCTTACTGAAGTCGGCGGGTGCGCGTCACACAACAGCGCCCCGCCCGCCCTGAATTGACGCGTCACGGCATCACATGACCGTGACGTCACGGGCGCGAGATTAGGATTCGTGCCCGCGCTAGAAAGATTGAACAAACGCCCATTAGGGCGTAATACAGCGGCACAGGGGAACCGCCTCTTGGACAAAGAGGCCTGGGAACGCCCCACTGCCATGGATTTTGTAAGTTGGCAAACGACTAAAGTGCACTTTCATATTGAAGTAAAACACCACAAAGGGATGTGTAGGACTGTGGTGTTATGCTTCAGGGACATGTATTTACAGTTTACAAGGGTGATTTGGGGTGACAGGTTCCCTTTAAACTTATAGAAGTCCCTGAGGCTCGGGACCGGAAAGGCGGCCGCACGCTCCATTCTCCCCTCCTAGATGCTGCATCGCACGCCCCGCTGGGCAGCATTATTCTTTATTCCTCCCCGCCACCACCATTTGGAATCTCCCGCCCTCTGTAGACGTAGTATGCACTGGCCGCAACGTCACACCCAGCGCAGTGGATTATGGGGCCGGTCACGTGATCGGCCCTAGTGCATTATGGGCTTGATCATGTGATCGTCCCGGCTCCGCGCATGCACAATGCGCTTATTGAAGCCGGGTCGATCACGTGATCAGCCCCATAATGCACTGGGGCCAATCACGTGACCGGCCCCATAATGCACTGCGCCTGATGTGACGTCGCGGCCAGTGCATACTACGTCTACAGAGGGCGGGAGATTCTAAATGGTGGAGGCGGGGATGAATAAAGAATAATGCCTCCCAGCGGGGCGTGCGATGCAGCATCTAGGAGGGGAGAATCGAGCGTGGGGCCGCTATTAAGGCATGCGTTTTTTGCATGGGGGCCTATGGCTGCATTTTTACATGCGTTTTTGAAAACGCAGGTCTCCAAAAAAGCATGAAAAAAACGCAAGTGTAACCCTAGCCTTATGCTAAGGTCACACTTTAAGGCTAGGGTCACACATACCATACGTTTTTTTTAGGTGTTTTTTGGCCACCTGCGTTTTTGCCTGTGTTTTTGCTGTTAGGTGTGGGGCCCCCTTAAAAAGCCCTTAAAAACGCATGCCTTTTGTTAAAAAACACATGCAAAAATGCATGTCCTTTTTGACACTTTCAAAAATGCCTGAGTTTCCCGTAGGGCCCCATGTTATAAAAACGCATGCGTTTTTGAAAAAGCACCAAAAAATACTGCATGCTGTGTTTTTGGGTGCATTTTTGAAACAATACTGCATCATGCAGTAGTTACTGGTGCTGAGCCAAAAACGCATGGTCCATTTAGACATGCGTTTTTGCTATTGGGGCATGCGTTTTTTACATGGGGGCCTATGGGTGCATTTTTACATGCGTTTTTAGAAAACGCAGGTCTCCAGAAAAGCAAGTAAAATATGCATGTGTGACCCTAGCCTAAAACAGAATTGCGTTCACTGCATCCAGATCCGGATACGGTGAACGCAATTAGCTTCAGACACATTTTTCATGATGTGTAATCCGGAGCAATCCAGTTACCGCTGCCGCCGGGATGAGCAAAGTGTTATCACTGTTAAAAAAGAATAAATATTATTAATAATTGTGGCCATTATGTCTCTAGGGGGTGCCCATCCCCCTAGAGACATGCTACCCACTTAGGTGGGCATATAATGTGTTAATTACTGATGTACAATAAGCCGGCTCCTGTCGGCTCTGTACATTTTTCTGAATGAAGCCGCGGCTTCACTGACAGCTGCGCACATACTATACGTAATGTACGTATAGTATGTGTGCTATCAGAGGTCCTGAAGGCTTTTACTGCTAAATATCAGTGATTATACACCGGCCTCTTGTCAGGTAATATTGTGACATAATTTCCTACAAAGTCAGGTCACATTTACCTATGCATTCCAGTTATGCTTTATTCATTTGTTTCTAGCCACCAGGTTATGGACGGTACTCCACTTACAAAATCCTACAAGGATTAATTACTATCAGTAACTCAAGTTATAAGGTACATACACTGTGTTCCAAATTATTATGCAAATTGGTTTTAAGTGTCATAGGGTTGTTTTTTTGTTTGTTTTTTTAATGAAACCCATTGATGATATTGTGTCTCATGGCCACTTTACACACACCAACTTATCTGTCCAACTTCTGACCAACTTACTGGTTGCAGTGAAATCATGGACACATTGCTCCATTTTGTGTCTGTGTACAAATGGAACAATGTGTCCATGATTTTCACTGCAACCAGTAAGTTGGTCAGAAGTTGGACAGATAAGTTGGTGTGTGTAAAGTGGCCATCATGGTGGGGTTACACGTAGCGATATCGTCCCGATATCGCATACAACGCCGCGGGAGCGCGCATTTTGGGAGCACTTTTCCCGATATCGCATCGCCGGTTTACACACTGCGATATCGGGAAACAACGTCCCTTCGATGTGTACGCCCACCAACCCAGTAACGACCATTTAACATGGGAGTTAATGGGTGAGGTGCGAGTACAGATCGGAGTTGGGCTGTCACACGCAGCGATGCTGGTACAACGGCCTTGCGATATCGGGGAGTTGAATAGCTCTGCTATTCAACTCCGATATCGTTTTGGCATCGTTCCAGCATCGCGTTGTACACTGAAACAGTACAACGCGCACCCGATATCAGCTCCAACTCGCGACCCACGTGACTTTTTGTCGGAGTTGGGTCGGAGTTGGACGCCGATATCGCGGCGTGTAAACCTACCATCAGAGTTCTTTGGATCACTTAAATCAATCTTAGATACCTGTGATAATTAGTTTGGCAGGTGAGCCCAATAAAAGGAAATCTGGGTGTTCCACAACATTACACAGGCCACAGTTTTCAAGTTAGGCTATGGTCACACTTGAACCTTGGATCAGGTTTTTGTATCATTTTGTGCACTTTTTTTTTTCCTAAGTCCAAAACGTGATGCCAAAAACTGATGCTGCACTCAAGTGTGACTGCAATGGTGTGACTGCAATGGGTGCAGTAAAAAGAACTGATCTGGTTAGTTAACATGGGGCCCTATGGGAATCACATGAGAATCCGCATGGCACTAAATGGTACCATGAGTTTTCGCACGCAGGCTGTGGCTAGGGTCACACTTGGCTGCGTTTTTTGAGGTTGTTTTTGACAGCCTGTGTTTTTGGGCTGCGTCTTTGCTGTTAGGTCTGGAGCAGTCTTAAAAAACTCATGGTACCATTTAGTGCCATGCGGATTCGCATGTGATTCCCATAGGGCCCCTTGTTACAAAAATGCATGCGTTTTTTAAAAAGCATAAAAAAACTCATCATGATGCATTTTTTGGTGCTGAGCCAAAAACTCATGGAAAAAACTCATGGCACTTTAGCCATTTTTTTGGGCATTGGGGCATGCATTTTTTGTATTGGGGCCTATGGATGAGTTTTTGCATGCGTTTTTCACAAAATACAAGTTTGAAAAACTCATGGGAAAAACTCATCCATAACGCAATTTTGACCCTAGCCTGTCAAAGGCTAGGGTCACACTTGTGTTTTTTTCATGCTTTTTTGGAGACCTGTGTTTTTAAAAAAGCATGTAGAAACGCACCCATAGGCCCCTATGTTAAAAAAAACGCATGCCCTAATAGCAAACACGCATGTCTTAATAGCAAAAAGCATGTCTAAAGTGCATAGTACTTTAGGACCATTCAGTACCATCCAAAAACGCATGCGTTTTCCATAGGGGCCCATGTTAAAAAAACGCATGCGTTTTGAAAACAGCACCAAAAAATTGTGCATGCACTATTTTTGGGTGCTGATTTAAAAACGCATGCAAAAATGCAGGGTGCCAACTACCACCTTAAAAAACGCATGCAGAAATGGAAAAAGCATGCTTTTTTTTAAGGCACTAAAAAAACTCATGCCAAGTGTGACCCTAGCCTAACATGGGAAAGAAAAAGGATCTCTCTGCTGCCAAAAAGCAACAAATAGTGCACTGCCTTGACCAAGGGATCAAAACATTAGATATTTCACGAAAACTTAAGCGTGATCATCGTACTGTGTAGAGATTTGTGGCTGATTCTGAGCACAGACGTGGTCGTTCAGATAAAGGGAGAATGAGGAAGGTTTCTGCCAGGCAAGTTCATTGGATTAAGAGAGTAGCTGCTAAAAAAGCCTGACAAACCAACAAACAGATATTTGAAGCTGCTGGTGCCTCTGGAGTCAAGATGTAGGATCCTTCAAAGGCTTGCTGTGGTGCATAAACCTACTATTCGGCCACCCCTAAACAGTGCTCACAAGCAGAAACGGTTGCAGTGCGCTCAGACATACATGAAGACTAATTTTCAACCAGTCTTGTTTACTGATGAGTGCCAAGCAACCCTGGAAGGTCCAGATGGATAGAGTAGTGGAAGGTTGGTGGATGGCCACCATGTCCCAACAAGGCTGCGACGTCAGCAAGGAAGCAGAGGAGTCATGTTTTGGGTTGGAATCATGGGAAACGGCTGGTAGGCCCCTTTAAGGTTCCTGAATGTGTGAAAATGATCTCTGCAAAGAATATAGAGTTTCTGACTCAGAACTTTCTTCTATGGTACGAAAAGCAGAAACGTGCCTTCAGGAGCAAAATCATCTTCATGCAAGACAATGCACTATCTCGTGCTGCAAAGAATACATCTGTGACATTGGCTGCTATGGGCATAAAAGGAGATAAACTCACGGTGTGGCCACCATCTTCCCCTGACCTCAACCCTATAGAGAACCTTTGGAGTATAATCAAGCAAAAGATCTATGAGGGTGGGAAGCAGTTCACATCAAAACAGCAGCTCTGGGAGGCTATTCTGACATCATGCAAAGAAATACAAGCAGAAACTCTCCAGAAACTCACAAGTTCAATGAATGCAAGAATTGTGAAGGTGAAATCAAAGAAGGGTTCCTATGTTAACATGTAACTTGGCCTGTTAGGATGTTTTAGAGTTAAATAGCTTTTTATATCAGTGAATGTGACCTCCTAATACTGCAAATTCAACAAATGAGCATTTTCAGTTCTTTAAAACATATCAAATGTTTAGAAACTCTACTGTGCCTAATAATTTGGAACAGTGCATTTAGAGTTTTTTTAATTTTTAACATTTTACTGTTATCATTGGGAAGTTTCTACAATAGAATTCGATGTATACTCTAACGGGTGATGACTTTTATTACATTAACTGTCATTTGCACCGACCATTTAGGAAAATCAGAGAAAAAGAACATTTGCATAATAATTTGGAACACAGTGTATACACTATTCTTATTCACCATGGATAATTTTGTTACTTCATATAACTGCAGCAATTTAGCCTTGATGTATGAAAGATGTGATGACACGGTTTACTTTTTAATGGGTGATGATGTTATTGTTTTTTTATTGCAAACAGCATTATTATGATTATCATTTGTCTCAACACTTTATTGATATGTGTTATGTATCTTTGTTTTTCATGATATTTGGATTAGTTGTAACATGATCAAGGCATGACGCCGAAACGTTGTGAATATACAGCTTTTCCTTTTGAGAACGGAACCAAATAAAAACCAATTTTTGCTTCACACAAGGTTTGCCTTTGTAATTTTTCAACTTGAGTGTGCCAGAATTGTTCTTCACATTGGCTTTTACAGTTGATCTATGGTGCTGCGCAGCCCATAGATCTACTGTAAATGCATACAGGACCTCGGACAGTGCACATACTATACGTACATTACGCAGCTGTCAGTAAAGCCGCAGCTTAATTCAGAAAAATGTACAGAGCCGACAGGAGCCGGCTAATTGTACATCAGTAATTAACACATTATATGCCCACCTGAGTGGGTAGCATGTCTCTAGGGTGGGTAGGTACCCCCTAGAGACATGATGGCCACTATTCTGAATAATATTTATTCTCTTTTAACAGTGATAACACTTTGCTTATTCCGGCGGCAGCCGAGATAAGCAAAGTATATGCGGTTACCGCATTGCGGGGCTTAGAACCGCTCCGAAAACTGCAGCCTGCATGATTTTTCATGCAGGCTGCAGAGCCGGTAACCGGATTGCTTATAAAGCAATCCGGTTTTTATAATGGGCTCCTATGAGGAGCGTTTCCTGCTCCGGTTTTGAGGTTTTTGAAAGCTCAAAACCGGATCAGGATTTAAAAAAAAAAAATGCAAGTGTGACCCTAGCCTTAAAAGAAGAGGCATGCAACCCAATTAGGGCACACAGCCAAAGAAGAAGTCTTACAAAACTGCTCTGTCTACAAGTTGACTCCCTCCCTTTACTAAAACTTACAATCATTACTCTGACAGATATCAGTAATCAGCATGAAATCCACCACCATGATTCTTAAAACATTTCTACAAGACTGTCCTGAACGCCACACTTTTTTTATTAAGGACATGTAATCACATCCATTGCTTCTGTCAGGTAAAACTATTAATTTTTGCCACTCAGTACAAAGAGATTTTCTGCTCACATATATCTGTCTCCTAGTGAAGGAGGAAAATAATGGTGTTGAAGTACTATTGTAAAGGGTCACTATGGGTGGTTATGTTCTGGTAGCATTGTATTTAGCTTTAATATGTGGAACACTGGGAATGTATAAGTTTAAAAGGCTTTTTGATCAAGCTAAGAAAAAGCTATACTGGAAATTGTTTTTCAACTTTTCACAGATAAATCTCTTATTTGTATATTTTTTATTATTTTTTTAATACTTTGAATATGTAGTCCAGTTATGGTAAGGTATAGATATAGATAAAGAAGGCAAGCAAAATTATACGAGGTATTAAAGATTTGCTTTAAATATGAATTTGTGGATTGAGATTTCAATTAACCATTTATGATCTTTCCTTCCTTGAAATCAGAATGAATCTTTGTTTCCAGGATATATCTCATATTCCTTTAATAAACCACTAAACCATAAACCATGGTTAGCCAGAAGTCCAATGCTAACATTCCCCCTTCACTCAGTACCGTATGTCTGAACAGGAAGTAATTATCTAATTTATGTAGACGTCTTCTGCCGGTGTTGTTTGGTTTTCAATGTTCGGTCTTCGGGTTCCTTCTGGAATCAGAATGGGGTGTTTGATAGTGATAAGCAAGCACTACCGTGCTTGGATGCTTAGTACTCATAATGATCAGTTAGATGCTCAGGTGGCGCAATCGAATACCCAGTATTATGAAAGTCAATGGAAATTTTCCGAGCATCCATTACAAGTACCGAGCACCTGAGCATCACTAGTATTCAGTCTCAAAGTTACTTCTGTGTTTGGTCTTCAGTTTTTGGTTTCCTTCAGGAGTGAGTCAGTAGTCAGTATTCAGTGTCAGTCTTTGAGTTCCTTCTTGAGTCAGTATTCGGTCCTTGTTCTTCAGGTTACTTATAGGTATCTGAACAACTACAGGCACCGCTTTGGTAATAGCATCTGGAGCCCGATCCACCTCTCAGTCATCTGCTTCCTTGCAAGCCTTGGTGCAAACTCAGCCTCTTACAGTTATGGCCAAAAGTATTGACACCCCTGCAATTCTGTCAGATAATACTCAGTTTCTTCCTGAAAATGATTGCAATCACAAATTCTTTGGTATTATTATCTTCATTTAATTTGTCTTCAATGAAAAAACAGAAAAAGGATTGTCCTAAAGCCAAATTATATATAATTCCACACTAAACATAAAAAAGGGGATGGACAAAAGTATTGGCACTGTAAGAAAAATCATGTGATGCTTCTCTAATTTGTGTAATTAACAGCACCTGTAACTTACCTGTGGCACCTAACAGGTGTTGGCAATAACTAAATCACACTTGCAGCCAGTTGACATGGATTAAGGTTGACTCAACCTCTGTCCTGTGTCCTTGTGTGTACCACATTGAACATGGAGAAAAGAAAGAAGACCAAAGAACTGTCTGAGGACTTGAGAGACCAAATTGTGAGGAAGCATGAGCAATCTCAAGGCTACAAGTCCATCTCCAAAGACCTGAATGTTCCTGTGTCTACCGTGCACAGTGTCATCAAGAATGGCACTGTGGCTAACCTCCCTAGATGTGGACAGAAAAGAAAAATTGACGAGAGATTTCAATGCAAGATTGTGCAGATGGTGGATAAATAACCTCAACTAACATCCAAACAAGTTCAAGCTGCCCTGCTGTCTGAGGGTACAACAGTGTCAACCCATACTATCCGTCGGCGTCTGAATGAAAAGGGACTGTATGGTAAGATACCCTAGAAGACCCCACTTTTTACCCCGAGACATAAAAAAAGCCAGGCTGGAGTTTGCCAAAACGTACCTGAGAAAGCCTAAAATGTTTTGGCAGAATGTTCTCTGGTCAGATGAGACAAAAGTAGAGCTTTTTGGGCAAAGGCATCAACATAGAGTTTACAGGAGGAAAAAAAAGGCATTCAAAGAAAAGAACACGGTCCCTACAGTCAAACATGGAGGAGGTTCCTTGATGTTTTGGGGTTGGTTTGCTGCCTCTGGCACTGGACTGCTTGACCGTGTCCATGGCATTATGAAGTCTGAAGACTCCGAACAAATTTTGCAGCATAATGTAAGGCCCAGTGTGAGAAAGCTGGGTCTCCCTCAGAGGTCATGGGTCTTCCAGCAGGACATTGACCCAAAACACACTTCAAAAAGCACTAGAAAATGGTTTGAGAGAAAGCCCTGCAGACTTATAAGGTGGCCAGCAATGAGTCCAGACCTGAATTTCATAGAACACCTGTGGAGAGATCTAAGAATGGCAGTTTGGAGAAGGCACCCTTCAAATATCAGGGACCTGGAGCAGTTTGTCATAGAAGAATGGTCTAAAATTCTAGCAGAGCATTGTAAGAAACTCACTGATGGTTACCAGAAGCGGTTGATCGCAGTTATTTTGGCTAAAGGTTGTGCAACCAAGTATTAGGCTGAGGGTGCCAATACTTTTGTCTGGCCCATTTTTGGAGTTTTGTGTGAAATGATCAATGTTTTGCTTTTTGCTTTATTCTCTTTTGTGTTTTTTCATTTAAGACAAATTAAATGAAGATAATAATATCAAAGAATTTGTGATTGCAATCATTTTCAGGAAGAAACTGAGTATTATCTGACAGAATTGCAGGGGTGTCAATACTTTTGGCCACAACTGTATCTGACATCCCAGGCTTTTATACTAAACAGGAGCACCACAACAACCATCTCACCTAGCATCTTTTCAAATCTCTTCCTTCTAGGAAACAATCAAATTATTTCTTTGACCAACAGCTGGAATTGTTCATTAGCATACCCTTCCAGATCTACCATTTCGTAGTTGAGTACGTCTTCTGCTGTTCCAATTCCTTTACAGCCCTGTCATGGGATAGGAAAACTTTTGTGTTGACCTAGGAGCTAAAATATTGATAAGATAAATTATTTTAGAAATCCATCTTATAAAACTATCTGCATATTTCATTGTACCATAGAAAGTATTCAAGCTAATCAACCAATTAAACCATCTCAGAACTAACAGCTGTAAATGTATATCTACATTTGCTTAACATTGTGCAGAACTGGTGTATCTTTGTCATATTTTGTTTTACTGCTAATAGTATCCCCAACACTAGCGTCAACACCCAGGTCCCAATCTGACTAAGGCCCCCTTCACATCACGTTTGTTGCCTGTCCGTGTGGATCCTTGAATTTGATGGACCATACAGACAGGCACGGATTTGTGAAAATAGATGGCAATTATGCTCCCTGATCCTGTTTCTTGAAGGATCCGGTTTGTTCATGGCAATCAGTGCAGCCATAGGACATAATGATAATGTCAGTTCGGGAGGGAGAGAGGGAGAGAGAGAGAAAAAAAATCCTGAACAGAAATTGGGCTGGGAGGAGCAGTGCATTTGTTCTGAGCATGCTCAGTACCAAATACTGGATCAGGGAAACAATCCTTTTTTGCCTGGATCCATAAATGTATACTCCAGACCATGCCCGATTCGTTTCTGTCCGTTTTTGTCCAGTGCACCCAAAATCAGAGCAGTCTCTCATTCTGGGTACAGGAAAAAACAGGACACAAACGGATCCCTGACTGAATTCACACAAATGTATGGCCATATATGAACAATCCGTGCCCATAGGGATACATGGGAGGCCAAAACGGATCCATTTCAAAACGGATAGACCCGGATACCCAAAAACGTTGTGTGAAGCCAGCCCAACAACATTTATTCTTGGCGGCATCAAGAATTTATTTATATTAAGAAAACATATTGACCCCTAATTCATTGAAATGAATAGGTTAATGGGGTAGTCTTCACTCTTTTGCGAGTTCTGTTTGATAAGCAATACTTATTCTTGTGCAGAGCATCATCAGCTGGTTTGGAAAAACATGACAGACCAAATCTGCAGTGTGAAAGTGTATACAAATATCATTTTTGTGAAAAGCTTGCTGTAAACCGCCTGGAGAGTAATTACACAAGAATAAATTGGGCTATGCTGGGGCACACATTATTCAATGCACACATATTTGACATTGCCATGCACAGGAAGCGACCTACTTTGAGAATATGGTGTAGTTTTCATGTTTCTGCTCATTTACAAGATGTAAATAAAAAAATCCACTCCATTTTTGACCCCTTTAACACCCAGCCTGTTTTGACCTTATGGACCTGGACATTTTTTACAATTTCGAACAGTGTCCCTTTATGAGGTAAATAACTCTGGAACGCTTCAACGGATCCTAGCGAGTCACAGAATGTTTTCTGTGACATATTGGATTTTGTGTTAGTGCTAAATTTAAGTCGATAATTTTTGTCTTTATTTGTGAAAAAATAAGAAATTTGGCAAAATTTAGAATATTTTGCAATTTTCAAATTTTATATTTTAATTCTGTTAAACCAGAGTGTTATGTGACACAAAATAGTTAATAAATAATATTTCCCACATGTCTACTTTACATCAGCACAATTTTGCAAAACAAAATATTTTTGTTAGGAAGTTAGAAGGGTTGAAAGTTATCAGCAATTTCTCATTTTTCCAGCAAAATTTACAAAACCATTTTTTAGGGACCACATCACATTTGAAGTGACTTTCAGGGGCCTACATAACAGAAAATACTCAAAAGTAACACCAATCCAAAAACTGCACACCTCAAGCTATTCAGTGTTTCATTCTAGAAGATTATTAACCCTTCAGATGCTTCACGGAACTAAAACAATCTGGAAGGAAAAATGAACATTTTAATTTTTCCAATAAAAGTGTTATTTCAGCCTCAATTATTGCATTTTCTCAAAGGTAAAAACACAAAAAGGACTCTAAAATTTCTGCTGAACACACCAATACCATGTCGTGGTTGGAAAGCCCTTGATGTACCTAAACAGTGGAAACCCCTCACAAGTGACCCCATTTTGGAAATTAGACCCCCCCCCCAAGGAATTTATCTAGATGCATGGTAAGCACTTGAATCCCCAGCTGCTATATACATTGAGCTGTGAAAATGAAAAAGTACTTTTCTTTCCACAAAAATGTTCTTTTAGCCTCAATTTTTTCATTTTCACATGGGCAACAGGATAAAATGGATCCTAAAATGCGTTGTATATGTGGCATAAAACTACTGTTTGGGTTCGTGGCGGGGCACTGAAGCGAAGGGGTGACAGTTTGGAACACAGATTTTGATGGCATAGTCTGTCGGTGTAATGTCCTGTTTAGATAGCCCCTGATGTGCCTAAACAGCAGAAATCCCCCACAAGTGACAACATTTTGAGTCCACTGCCACGGGGAGCCCTGGTGATTCAGCGAGTGACATCACCACCAATTGTGGCAGTCTCTGACTGCCGCGGGTGATGTCACTCACTGAGTCCCTGCAGTCAGTGTGATTGCAGACTCTGCAGGGAGAGGAGGCTTGTTCTTTCCCTGCAGACTCTGGATGAAGGGTTATGGAGGGTTATGTGAGAGTAATAAAGATGGAGTTGAGATATGTTTGCTTTTTGTTCTAATAAAATTATTTTTCTTTCAGTGTTGTGTATTATTTACTATTTACTAGAGATTCCTAATGGCGGAGTCTAACTTTGGCCTGACATTATGAATCTTGGGCTTAGTGCCAGCTGCTAATACAAAGCTGGAATTAACCTCTTTATTACCCTGTTTGCCACCAGTAGCAGGGCAACTGGAAGAGTCTGGGTACAGCACCAGAAAATGGTGCCTCTAATAAATCCACCATTTTCTGGGGTGAGTGTGGGCTGCAATTGACAGTGTGGGGGCCAAGAATGTTTGGACCTGATCACGCTGAGGATTCTAGCCCCCAGCTGCCAAGTTGTACCTGGCTGGCAACCAAGAATATGGTGAAGCTCCAATTCATTTTTTTTAGCTGTAGAAATAATGAAAAAAAAAAAAAAAACGACTTGGGGCTTCACTATATTTTTGGTTGCCAATGAGGTACAACTTAGCAGCTATGGGCTACCACCCATCCTAGCCGTCTAGTTGTACCTGGCTGGCAACCAAAAATACAGCAAAGCCCAACATAGTTTTTTTTTATTTACAGAAATTATTTGGAAAAAAAACAACATGGATCTTTGCCATATTTTTGGTAAGCCAGGTACAACTAGGCAGCTGGGGGCTGGAATCCTCAGCATGGAGAGGCCCAAGCATTCTGGGCCCCCCATGCTGCGAATTGCAGCCTGCATCCACCCCAGAAAATGGCACATTTATTGAAGCACCATTTTATAGCACTGTACCCAGACTTTTCCAGTTGTTCTGGTACTGGTGGCAAATTGGGTAATAAAGGGGTTGATGACAGCTTTTTTATTGGCAGCTGGCACTAATCTTTATTGGCAGCTGGCACTAAGAGTCGTAATTTCAGGCCAATGTTAGACCCGGTCATTAGGAATCTTTAATAAATAGTTAAAAAAAAATACACCACACAGAGAAAAGTCTTTTTATTAGAAAAAAAAAAACACAAACCAAATTCAGACTCCATCTTTATTGCTCCATACCTTCCAACTTGGTAGTCCAAAATGATGGTCCCACGATGCTTGATGACCTCTGCTATATCCTGAGACTGCATCAAGGGATCAAATGTCATCTTCTTGTAGTCTCTGGAGTCACACTGATGGTGCACTGTATGGCAATTATCTGCCATACAGTGCACCATCAGTATGACCCCAGAGACTACAACAAGAGGACACTTGATCCTCTGCTGTGGTCTCTGGGTTCACAGTGATGGGGTACTGTATGGCAGATCATTGCCATATAATGCACCATCAGTGTAGCAAACCCAAGTCTCAGAGATCACGTGATCTCTGATGCTTAGGTCAGGTGACCAGATGTTGTCATGGCAACGTCGGGTTGCCATGTCAATGTCGGGTTACCATGATGATCAGGCATCGCAATTACATTACGATGGCCGATCACCATGGGGAGAGGTAAGAGACCCTGCTCTCCCTCTCACCGGACCCAAAGTGCTGTGATCGGTAAGATAGTAGCACTAAGGGGGTGACACAGAGCTAGGGCACAGTGATCACACACTTTGCTGTGCACTGGCTTTCACATCGCTCATCTGCAGCTTCATCTACATGCAGGGAAATGAGGCTGCGGAGGAGTAGAGGGCAGAAGCGGCAGGTGGACTGCGGACACAAGAGGGGAAGGGGATTCAGGACTGGAGGGGAGCTGGAGGAGGGAGAGGGATAGTGGGCACAGGAGGGGAGGTGAACCAAGACTGGAGGAGAAATGGAGGAGAATGAGGGACGGAGGGAACAGCATTGGAGCAGGCACATGAAGGGCATGGAAGGAGGAAGAGGTGGAGAGGGGGAGGTGGGCACTGAAGGGAAGGTGGATCAGGAGGGCACATGAGGGGAGGTAAGCAGGATCAGGAGTGGAGTGGACAGAGGAGGGTAGCGGAGGCAGGTGGGCTCAGGAAGTGGAGCGGTGGCACTGCCGCCATGCTTGCGCTGATGGGAGTGATCAATCCCATCAGATCATTCCCATCAGCGCTGCAGGGAGGTGATACCCACCCTATCCAGCGCTCCATCCTATGGAAGAGGCTATGACAGCTGGAGAATGACGATCACTGTGATTGGCTGTTG